>JAVSBT010017344.1:0-18963 GCA_033118115.1 Pharyngocirrus eroticus
GCCATAACATGCTCGATGATTGAAGTAAATTAGAAGATATGAAGCCCAAATTTTCACTGGACAGCCGGACCAGCTGACCCAGATCTCTACTGGTCCGGACTGGATTTTACTGGACCCGGACCAGTGGACCAGTAATAATTCGCACCCTGCTTTCAGGTCTTCTATTGTCTGACATCATACCTTGTATTATTATTTCCCCTATTCCATTTCCATGTCCAGGTTCAATTAGTGACTTTTGAATACTTATTTTATATATATATTATTAATTTAGGAGTTGATAGCAGAGGCTTAAAACATGGTTGTCATCACAGTGAAGTCATGTTATGTAAGTTTTCTATGCACACAGTTTATGGGAGATGCCAAATAATTCATGGTTAAATGCATCTATAGTAATATGTTTGCCTTCAATGTTGTTACAATCTGACACTTGGTCTTGACACTTAGTCGGAGATGGAATGAATGAATGAATGAATGAATGAACATGTATATTGTAGAAGGAAAATGAATTATGAATACAGATAGCTAAGTCCTGTCATACGTTTATAGACGTTGACCAATCAATGAAAATGCAAACAGAATTGGCCTATCAATTATGTTTCCATGTTTTATTGGGAAATAAAATTCAGGAAAATGTGATGACAGTTTCGCGGGAGTTCCAGTGCACTGACTGGGTAGGCTATATGTATTCCAAACTTACTGATCGTTGAAGTTCTCCCAGCCATATGGATGCTTTTTCTTTTCCGGACACATCGGGATTGTGGTACAAGGCCTTTAATGCCTGAAAAACTGTCTCCAATGATGGTGCTGCATCCATCTTTAAGCTGACTTTTATTTTTGAAACTATTTATGTTTTCTCAATGTGCCGACATCTGACAGGAAGAGGAAATAGATGAGGTGTATACAGGAAAATATGTCTAGAAAAATAGAAAAAAAATGCACTTTCTGAGTGATATTTCAATTAAATATGGTCGTATAAGATACACAAACTTCACTAAAGTGTAGGAACAATTTTCTTAATCACTAAAAACTTTATTGACCAAGTTTCCAACTTCGTCAAACCAATGACCTTGACCTTCTATATATATATAGGTGTTTACTTCCTGTCAAAAGACTCCTGTCAAAAACCTAGGAAATCGTGTATTCAAGTTTACATTTCAGCATGGATGCAGACGGATTACCTATCGTAGGACCTGGTATAGATTTTGCAAAAGTATGTAATGAGATAGTTCCCCATGACATATTGTTGCCATATGGTTTTTTAACCCTTTTTCAGATTTATAAAAAATAGGATTCAGGTCACAAGCACATGATTCATGATAACTTACTGTTATGAATATTGTCATCATCATATTTATTTTCATTGGATTTTGAAATAGATCAAGAAGATCCTCATTTAGAATAAAAGTCAAGATACTGAAAGTTATTTTTTATTTTATTTCAGGTGGGGGCTATTCACCAAAAGAGAACAGTTGCTTTCCTCAACCATTTTATCACACATACTGCTAGATTCCTGAACCGATTTTCATGTGTATGTGAAGAAAGACTGGAAAAACTTTCTGTGAGAATTCAAACATTAGAAACTACAATGAATATATTGGAAGCAAAGGTAATGATGAAATATTTCTTGTAATGTTTTGTAGAAATGCTTTATATAATCCTTATATAATGACTTGCCTTGGAAATTTAGATATCTCAGTTCTCACAGTCACACTACACTGTTATTTAATTTATGGGATCCTGGTGAGACTCATTGCCTCAACATTGAAAATAAAAAATACTAATATTAAATTGTAGAATCTTTACAAATCTGCACTTTAATTTACATTGTGTGCAAACCTGCTATATATATTTTTTTGTTCCTTTCTCTCGTTATTCATGTATTCTTTTGTTTCAGTTATCTTCAATTCCTGGTTTAGAAAATGTTACAGTACCTCAATCTTCAAGTGTCAATGAAACAGCTTCAAGTTCAACACCATCACAACCTTCTTCATCATTACCCCAACAAGAGACTTCAAATACAGCACAGGTTTGAAAACTTATGTTTTTGTGTTTACATCTGACACAGTGGCTTTTTTTTAGTGAACATATATTTTGATTTTGATTTTTTTTCTAATATAATTATAACATATTTATATCCGGTAGCCCAACCAGTTTGATATTTATAGAATCACAAAATGAACATTTCAAATATTTTCCACAATCATGATAAACTACTATTATTTTTGTTATCTATCTCTTGTTAAAATAGGCCTATAGTTTGCTATGTTTTATTTTAGGAAACAGTGGCTTCAAGTGCAGTAGAGGCACCTCCTGCAGAACCTGAAAAAACAAAAATGACTGTAGCACAGGATCCAAGATATGCAAAATATTTCAAATGGGTTAAAGTTGTAAGTACTTTGTACACCTGGACATTCAAACAAGTCAAATTATAATCAAATGGATTTTCACTTCATATTTGGTCTTTTTTTATTTATGGTGTTGATATTCATGATGATTGATTTTTCTTCATAAGGGAATATCAGTAGAAAATGTGAAGATGAAGATGAAGATGGAAGGGTTAGATCCAGATTTAATAGAGTAAGTTCATAAAATGCTTCTATGATAGTAGACTTAAAATGGCACCCTTGAAAATAAAATAATGGCCTTTCAGTTTCACAAATTTGAATTAACCATAGTGTAATTTCATTCCTTGCATCAAAATATCAGTTGTTATTGATTTGATTCTGATCAAAAGAAATTTTTCTTCAGTGTGAATATTGGCCAGTAATCCTCTTTATAGCTTGGTTAAATGCAGATATTTTTTAGCTGTGAGTTTTATTAAAGAACTTAAATGATCTTTTCTAAAAATTGAATTAAACCATTAATTTTTCCATCGCTTATTGTATCTTTCTCTCTCCTAAATATTAGTACACCAGATGCCCCAGCACCAGGTGGCAGCCTCCAGAAAGATGCTGACACTGATGATGACTTTGATGACGAACAACAAGAAAGTGATTCAGATAGTGAAGCTTCATTTAGTGATTAAAGTGTCTTTATATTATGTTAATTCCAAAAAGCAACGTTTTCCAGTAGCATGATAGCTATCTGCTTAACTTGGGAAAGACAAACAGATATATCTTGTTAAATGTGCCCAGATACATACATTCCTCTTGTTTTATGGTGCTTTTTACTCACTCAATTTCTACAACTGAAGAACCATATTGACTAGAATAAAAGAGATTTGATATAAAAGATGGATTTTTTCATAGATTTTGAATTTATTTATGAAAGAACTGAACAGATCATAACACCTATGAAAATTGTTGACCACATTAAGTGTAGGAGGCACACTTGAGGGTAAATTTTACCTTTTTAACTATCGAATGGACATGGTCAAAAATGCTTTTTTACAGATGGTACTAAGTAAACAAGTGTATTTTCAATGTGATTCATATTTTATTCTTTTTTATTGCTTGATTCGAATGTCAATATTTTGATATTTGGATTGTAAAAAAATGTAACATTTACCCTCAAGAGTAACTAAATTTATCGCACTTTGGAATAAATTCAGATGTGCAATGAAATAAGGAACACTTTTACACTTAATTGTGCCAGATTGTTGTTCTTAAGTTGTTGGTTTTTTTTTGCCATTTCTTTCAAAATAATAATGGCATTTTTCAATCACCTGTGAAGTTTCTCAAAAAACATTCCTGAGTTTAAAAGACAAAGGACACAAAAAACATTGATCATTACATTAGTGAGACCTATATGGTATGAGTACTTTAACAAGAATCAATTGCTTATTGTGTTAACATTTGGTGTTTTTTTTCATATTATTTTACACATTTGCTGAAGTCCTATTTGTTTTGAAGTATTGTTGAATTTTATTGATCACGTTAAAATGTATAACTATTTGTTTTCATAGGCATCGGGCCATGCTATAAATGTATTCATCCAATATGTCATAGCAAACATTTTGTTTGTGGTGCTATTATTGTTCAAAACCATGTAAATAATCATGTTTGATTACATGTTGGGGAAAAAAACAATCATGATAATATCTTGTACATATGCATCATAAATAAGTGAGTTATTTGTTTACAAAAAAAAATTCTTGTTCTGAATTTCATGTATCTTGTTTCCTTATCGTAATTCCCCTCATTCGTATAAGTAAAAAATTTACACTGTCAGACCTCTATCACAGTTATGCCATTTGCAAACCAAATTTATCTGTAGGACTAATGGTCATTACAATATCTGAATATTGTCTTTAACATGTAGTCTGTCTATCAAATTACAGTCTGCAATCAACTAACATCTTATGGTCAGTTTTAACTTTAGGATATGAGATATCTGATATTTATTCTACAATATTTAAAACACAATTAATTACATTATAGCATTATTATTTGATAGCAAAATGTAATGGAGAAAAAAAGTGCAAGGTAACACTCCTAGACATGTGTTTAAATCTTATATTTCAAAAAGATCAAGCACTCTCTTTTGTAGTGGTTTTCTTGGAGGGTGAAACTCTCATATGCTTCAGCATAAGTGTTTCTTCAGTAGAAAGCTTCTCTTGCTGAATAACATTGTGATGCTCTTTTCCAAGGTAATCGGCTACTTTGTGTAAACTTGTCTCATATCCTTGTTTACAGTCTGCCTTTTTCAAGCGTAAAACAATATCAAATTCATCTCCAATATCTGCTTCTTGTGACGTTTCAATGTTGGTTTTGCCTGTGTGATAATTGTAAGAAGTACTGTCTTTTATACTTTCATGGCCCTCTTGTTTTGATAATGAAAATCTAGTGCTTTTGTTTTTCTGTGGCGAGGTATTGGAATGTTTGTACTTTGCAGAGAACAAGGACTTTGGGATTAGCTTCTTAGTATCTACGTCTTGATTGGTATAAGATCTTGACACATCTCTTGATAATGATGGTAGTTTATCATTTTGCAGAGTTCTGGAATGCATACCATAATATTCCAAAGATTTGGTGTGTTTCTCCTCTTCCGTAAGGCTCCAATCCTGACGAAAACGTCTTCTTAGTGGAAGATAACCTAGTGGATAATAGTTGCCCTTTAAAAATGTAGGATGCTGTTTCAATGATGGTCCAATTTCATCTTGTTTGTTTTGTTGCAGCCTTTTTTCTTTCATTCGTTTCTGAAGTTTCCCCAAGACTTTCTGCTGTACAGCTTTTGTGTCCAGAACCATGATAGGTCTATAAACTACTGTAGTATTCTCTTTTGCTTTAACCCTTGATGTATATGATCCAACTTTACTTAACTGTGTAAGGGAAGGATATCGATCCACAGCATTGTTTTCCATCTCCAACTCATTTTCCCTATGTTTGTCACCCTCTTCAGATCTTTCATGCAATGATGTTTCTCTAATGAAAGGTAATGCTACAGTTGATTCGTTGGTGTCAGCACCAGTCATCATATTCTTTCGTAAGAAATTCCCAATGGAAGACCCAACTTCTTTAAAAGGTGGCTGTCCCTTTTTGTTGCCCCTTTTGTACTTTTTGTCAAATGAAGGTAATTCTGATAGGGAATCATTTTCTTCAGCAAGTGGGGGTAGCATTGTGGAGTTCCCATTTTGTCTTTGTGTATTCTCATTTAACAAAGTTCTTTTTGTTTGTCTTCCCATTGTCTTGTTTAAATTTTTCCCAGTGAAATGTTCATAAATATTCTTGTTATGTCCATCTTTTTTCATCATGGGCAGAAAAGAAACACTTTTTCTTCGTGGAGTTGATGTCAGATGATCTCCCCCAATTGAAAATTCTGCATTGGATTTATCAGTTTTATTTACAAATGGTGAATGCTTTTTGGTCTTCTGCTTGCCATCCAAACGTGGAAGTTTTAAAGAAAAATGCTCTTGGTACTGTGATTCATTTGCTTGTACTAAGACAAAGCTTCTGTCACATTTTCGACAAAAGTTATATATAGTTTCTCTGGATATAAATATTGATTCTTTACAAAATGGGCATTCTGTCATTTGTATTGAAATATGACTGTCTTTTTTATACTTTTGTCTAACGTCATGGTCTTTCTTGAAATGGTTCAATTTTCTTTTCTTTTGTACATAGTCACTTTCAGACTTACGGTCTTTGTTAGTATCATGCGTTTTGTAAAGTCTCTTTTCTAGGCTACCTTCAGTGACATTGTCAATATTTATTGACTGCAGCTTTGATCCTAAATTTTCTTTTTCAGAGACTGATTCATGGTTATGTTTTTCTCTTCTAGGAGTATTTTTGTTATTCTTATCTAGCTGTACACTCATTTGTTTATCTTCTCTATTGTCTGAATTTAAAGATTCTCGGATTTGGTGACGAAGTTCCCTGGTTTTCTCTGCTCTCACCTCCATTTTTAATTCTATAGCCTCCTTGTTCAAGGCATACACTTTTTTAGTGACTTTTTGTTGTAGGTTTTCTATACCTCTTCTGAGTTTCAGTTCTTCTCTAAGATTTGCATTTCTTACTGTTTGAAGAGAAACTTTTTTCGCCATTCTGGAACAAACCAAAATTAGACTGAATGAATACTCATGAATTGACAAAAATAATTCATCTATTTGACCATTCTAAATTGATTCGTTGGTAGATGGATTATTTGGCATAAAAATTGGCCTGGCCTGCGGAATTTTATTATCAATTCTTTTTATTTCAACATAAATTAGCTTACACATGGCCTTTGATGTATAAACAATTGAAAGGAGTGAGGTGTTCTGGTTAACATGTAGTATGCACAAATATCTTGCATTGTAGAAATAACCTCTTTATAGTTCTTTATTTCTAGCAGAAATTGTATATTGACCAGACTTCAAAATTTGCTTATCTTTGGCTCTCAAATTCGACATTAAAACAAATTTTGAAAAATTAAATAAAACATTATCAAATGCAAAAAATGGCCCAGCCCCATTCATCTACCAATTAGCCAATTTGGAACAACCATACACAAACATTTTGGGAAATTTCTTGACAGTTTCCTGCAAAGTTATTTTATTTTATTCTTATAGACAGCTCCCCCTTTTACATTCATGAAGGAGCTGCCTTTTTGTTGTTACTAAATGACTTGCTTAGCTTTTATGTCAAAGAAAAAGATAAGCAGTAAAAGGACGAGAGATTTATGAAGTTTGTTTCAAAATAATATATGCCAGAAAAAAATTATGTTCGCCTGAAGCAGCACTAATTACGACAATTTGTAATGGAAAGGAGCCAACTAATAAGATTAAACTTATAGGGAGGATTTGAAAGTTTAATACGATTTGAAGCCTAGTTAAAAATAATCTGTCTGACAGCTGAAAGATTTTGTAGATCTTTATCTGAGAATTTCTATTTTGAAATAAATAAACAGTGTATGACTTTCACTTTATTTCTCAACGAGTGGTTAATAAGCTGACATTTACAATAATATTTCATTTTAAATGGTATTTTTAAAAAACAAATTAAAAGTGCAATGTTGAAATGAAAAAAGCTTTTTGGAGACAGTTTATCAAATGCTTGATTCTAAATGTAAATATGTGAGCTAGAATAATTATTTACTTATCAATGAACCATTGCTATATTTTATAATTTATGTAAAAATAAATATGGAAAATAAATATTGCAATGAAACTTACCCTTTCACGGAATCCAATAGGGAGGATCTATGTGAAATGTAACTGCATCTAACATTGCAATAATAATTTGATGAAATAAATATTCCACAAACTTCCCTAAGAGATGAGATGATAAGAATTGTAAGACTTCCTTAGTGTCCAAGATATTTCTGTGACTTTATAGAGATTAATTCCGAGTAATTTTGATTTATGCAAGGATTTGCACCCAATGCCTTTGGGTTGTCACTTAAACAGCAAAGAAGACTTCAAAAAAACTATTTGCATTTACTTTTTCAAGTATTTAATTGTCCTTTCTTGCCATTCTTTTTCTATGTGCCTATTTTCCATAGTGAGATGAACATGTCTATCTATATCCACCAAAACATGCAAATAGGGATCATCTCAGAAGATAATCCAATATCTATTTAATTGGAGGTAAGCATGTATCATGCAATTCGACTATTCTACAGGACTTTTCTAATCCAATTATAGAAAGGAAACCAACTTTTTAGATGCATTGAGCTGTTTTGAAATACAACATTTTCATTGATTTATGTTTGATCCAGTCATGATAAAGTGGATAATTTAATGATATAGATTCTTAAAGTTTTGTACGTGACCAGATCATTGAATACAGAACAATGTTAATGTGATTGTCATTTTCCTGATTACCAGTTTTGATAAAAATGGTTTGTCCTCATATGTACGAGTTCATAAAATTCCAATTAAAGAAGATTCATCTCATCAATCAAATATCTATAAATACAGTATTATTTTTGACTTGATAAGATTTGCCTTAGCTTACTTTGAAAGCTATCAACTTCTCTCCGATTACCAGGGTGCGATTCACTTTTTATTTGAAGGTGGACAGACCGACTGGTGGGCCAACATTTCATCTGGACGGTCTTATATTCTTCAATGGTTTAGACAGACAGTCCAATCCAGAGGAGGACTTGTAGAGACAGCTTAATTTCAGCATAAGTTGCATGGCTATTTTCATAAAACCACCTAGTAGCCTATGACTTAAGTAGTTGGATTGAAAAAGACTACAGATGTGTTGAAAACTTTTAAAGTATGTTTAGGCAATATAAATCAAAAGTTAAATGATATCTGTACAAATAATACCACTGCATTTCTCTATCAATATTATATTTTGTAGGTTTTTTTCAATAATTGAACTTCAGAATTTTTGAGACCATCCATTAACTTTTCACTTTCTACATATTACAATGGGGCTCTTTGCCAAGATAAAGGGGTCAAGTTTTTGACCCTTCTGTTAGTCCTACTGTATATCAAACAATTCAATTTCAAGCACTTTGATTAAAACATATTGGCTCATCAAAGAGCTTCTCTGGTTTCTAGATGAATTAAACTGACAAGATACAAGCACTTGAAATCATTTTCTAAATTGAATTACTCAGTAATGTAAGGTTGTCAATATTTTGTGAAATCAATACCTTTGTCGTCAATTGATATTGTTTGACATGTACTTGAAAAAGACTGGTAGTGATTTTGAAATTGGCACTGCTACAAGAGATTGATGATAAATCTCAATTCAAAAAATAGATGGACAGTTAATTATTAGATTAATATACGAATAAGTTTGATATGAATAAAAATACAGTGGGGTTCTATGAATTATAATTTATAAACTAATTTCAAAGTTGAATTTCCTATAACATTTCTATTTTGATGACTCGACTCTAAATGCCAACTTCATCATTATTTCCGATAAAAAAAAGAATTTTCACAATTGATTCTGATTAGTGTTAAGAACCCATGCATTAAGGAGCATTGATATTTCATTTGTATTCTTCTTTTTTCATATTTTATTATTGTTGTGGTGACAAGGACTGACATTCCATCAATCAGTTTGTCATTCTGTGGTAAATTACATATTGTTACTAGATCAATAAAGCTATCAAAAAATCAATTACATAAGAGTACAAATAATTAATCCTTACACCTGATTACAGATACATACAGAAGTTACAAATTAGAACATTTTTTTTTAAAAAACAAATCAAGAAACATTTTACATCAATTCAGTTCATCAAACCAATATTGATCTGAAAACAAAATCAATGAATTTTTCAATCTATAGTATTTGTATTTTGTAGGACTTGTCATGATTTAATGAGTGACGGAAAACCCATGTTGTTTCCTTAACTACAGTTTAAAAAGATCATAATATACAAAATCCAAATCAATTCGACTATAGGCTAGACTCTTAAATGAAAATTCCAAAGTAAGACACTGTCTTTAAGATACCATACACTTCCATAATCTTTTCTTAATCTCTAATGACCAGCTAGCAGATTGGTTGTCAATTTAATATGTCATTTACCATCCCATTTTAATTTGTCACTGTAATATCACAAGAGTTGAAATCAATGACATAGTAGTTTAAGATGATAAGACACGACTTGGTTCACCAAAATAATTCCATATCAACAAAGTTAGATGACTTTTACTTCCTTCTGTTTGTTTGCTGAGTTATGGTGTCAAGGGTTTTTATTTAGAATTCATGCGTGTGAAAGAAAATGAAAACATTAAAGTTCTAATAATATTATGTCGATGACGATATCAATGAACGTTTTTGATATAAATTCTTAATGTTATCCACTTTAATTGCTTTGAGGAAAAAAATTGAATACAAAGCTAAAAATCATTTAGATAAAAAGTTTGAATCATGAAGGTTGAAAAGGTATAAAATAATAAAAGAGGCAAGTTTTAAAAAGTCTCTTCGGAATTAATAAGTACTATAAAGATATCAGTTTTTAAACATAATATTGAATCATGAAAGAAGTAAAATAAGTGTTTACAAACATATATCCATTATTTGAAATTAAAAAGTTGATTCCCTGAATACATAAAATATACATGCTACAACGATAAAATGATGAACAAGGTAATCTGAAGATTTTCATAATATATATTAAATAGTCCAAATGAAAGTATAAACTCTCCTTATGGCATGCATAGTAAATAACATAAGAAGATGATAATTACATGCACAACAAAGAAGTGTGGTTTGAAATTTAAATTGTTCAAGTCATCAAGGACTCTCTTTGGGGTTTACTTCATACCCCTATAATGGAGAAAAGTAATTGTGCCATTGTGATTGCAGGAAGTTAAAAAAAATCATATAATTTTACAATAAGGAATTTATATTACTTGACCATAAAATTTATATCTTAAAGATGTACATGTATTTATACAACATACACTAATGGCAGGGACTACTTGAATTGCAAAAAAATTGTGACTTTTAATTATCTAATGCATTTCCAAAACTGTGTTATTTTTTTTAATCCATTATTGCTAACTTTTATATGAATAACTGTTTCCATGACAATTTTCAATTCTGTAATTAGCACATATGTTTACAATAGAAATCTGGTATATATACCTTGCAATATTTGTGCAAGATCTTGACTATAATATATGGTATACTATCAATATTGTTCAAAAGCAATAACTTCTTTCAAGTATAGCTAGTCAGTGTCAGCCTGTGCATGTCTTTAAATTTGTTCAATTAGAAATCAATAATAAATCCAAATGGCAAAACCTTGATCGACAATGAAAATGTGTACAATGCACATCTATCTATTATCTCCTTATTCTCTAAAAAGAATTAAAAAACCCACAGATCTAATTATTAAAATAATTACTACTAGAGACCATAATGGCGTTGTCAAAACCATTCATCCAAAAAATATACAAAACACGATGTGGTTTAGTGAGGGTCCAAGATGCTGTGGCAATTTTTCTCCCATTATAAGATGAAGGGGTCAGGTAAAAATGTGCTATGGGGTCCTCCAGAAATAAAATGAAAGTTACATCCTTCTAAAGGAAATAAGATTAAAGAAACCATAATCTTCCTTTGAGGTACAAAATTGAATTCTACTGGAAATAAAAAAAGAGCCGTGATAAAAAAGGGACCCAAAATTTCAAATGAAGTTAATAAGGTATAATTTACATGCCCTCCTTTCTAAAAACTGATGCATAAATCGCTATTTTTTGAGACAAAAAGGAAAACCATTGATATGGAAATGTGTATTGTATGGGAATATATATGTATCTGCAAATAAAAAAGACCCCAAGTTTGATAGACATACAAATACACCCCAGCAACTGGAAAGAAAAACCACCAAAATGGAATGGTATATGTGGTTTTGATAGGCCTTTCCTATGACAAACATGTTTAATTTTACAGTTAAACAAAATGAGTACCGGACCTTCATATAAAAAAAGCAGAGGACTTTTATATGTTTTGTTAGTACTTGCATGTAGTTATGAAAACAATAATAAAATGACGCCATAAAAAGTTAAATGTTGTATAAATATATTTTAGACATTAGAATGGTGATGATATGAACAAGATTCTGTACACAATTTACAAATAAATCGTAAGTATTTTACAGTACACTCCACACATTACTATCAGCTGAAACTTGAAATATGATTCTGAAACACAAATTCTTCCACAAACAATATAGTTTCTGCAATATTTCTTCTTTACAATGAATCATACTTTAAAGTTACATCACATTAAAAAAAGGTTTTTGGTGAATCTGATTTTACAAGGGCAGAATTAAAAGATCGTTGAGACAAAGCAACATTCTTATACATGAACTAGTATATAAATTAATAAATGCAGTTGTCACTAGATGGCAGTAAACTGTGCAGTTGTGAAAGAGGCTAAGGCACTCCGGTGAGTTTCCAACCTGAGTTAGCATACATGGTCCTAATCATGCTTGTTTTCAAATGAAACAACAACCAATACCAAAGCTCCTCATATTCCCCAGAACTGAAAGGCAAAGTATAGCCACAAAAGAAAATATAGTGATCATCATGATATGATCCTATGAAATGAAACTACTTAAAAATATAAAGATAAGGCCATTCCAAATTCATTAGCTCGTCAATGGATGTGGCTAGGTGATTTTTGTACAATTGAGAAAAAAAAATCCATTTGGCTTTTAAGTAAAATTTAGGCTACAGTATCAATAAAAAAACAAGGCTTGAAAAATAAATTTCCATTAGAAATAGACAGCTCTTTTTTTGTTACCAAGCAATCCATCAACCAACCAACCAACCAACCAATCAATCAATTTGTAATGACCGAACAAGAATTCTTCATCAAGAACTGGACTGCTTGAAAGTATCGATCCAGAACTTCAATACACTTAACTATCAAAATTATTGGACAGTACATGTCAAATACATAGTTTGTTTGAAATAAAGAATTACATACTGCCATTCAGTCCACCCCATGCCTACCCTGTATTTAGATTTACGGTTATTTCAAAATGGTTCTGTTTTATAATAATTCAACATCATATCAACATTTGAGTACAGAGACCACAGCCAAGAAGTATTCAAACCTTCTATCATAAAATAATGTGTTTTTTTGGTTCTTTTCAATTAATTACACAACCAAAACCAACTGAACTCATATAAAACTGAACTTATATGATTTAAAATGTACATGTAATTGATTTTACCCAACTGTACAATTTAATGTACAACTTTTCAACATTTGACAATTTCATACATATGTTTATGGTTAGGCATTACATGATTTTTTAAAAGGAAAAATGACCTGACGAATGAGAATATTAAATGTAAGTAAAACCTTTCTAATATCAAGATCATATCTGATTCTGAAGTACAATTCAATATCAATCAGATTGTCAACTGTTCATGAATTTGAAAATTCTTTTTTATCAACAACCTCTTTCAAAGAATGTAAAGAATTCACACTGTGTAAATTGTAAAGTAAATTTGCAAGAGAGGCCATATGAAAATTGAAAGTCCCAATCCCATAAGCTTGGCAAGACTAACAATAAGTAATATTTCAAGATAATGAACCAATGGCTTTTATGTTGGGCGACTTCTGGAATCTTTGATTTTTGTGCTTTATTTTCCTCATCTATATCCTAATCATGGGGGTATAAAGTCCGTATTGCTGGTCTTGGTAAATACTGAGCACCATCAAAATCTTCAAAATAGTCATCAATTGCTGGGTGTATTACCTATAGGTACAACAACAAAAAGATAATTCAAACATTGTTATTCCATATCCCCATTACACATACATATAATTGACAAATAAGAATACAATTTACTTAATATCACTAACATTTAGTTCTCATTTTCTTGATCATGTTTATAAGCAACTATTATGATGCTTTCTTCTTGTTCCATTCATGTGTCCCACTTTTACATTGCATTTTTTTTTTCACATTCCAGAAAGTCAAATAAAACTTTCGCAATAGTGTAGAGAATTGAATATTCTATAGTTCCATAAAATAATTTAAAACAAGTTAGTCAATCTAGAAGCATAGTCGACAGGTAGTTATCAATAGTTAGAATTTGTATGAGCTAGAGGAATTTACATGTCAGTGAAAGTCAAACTGATATAGCTTACTCTCATGAAAATTCAATAAGTAATGTTACAGAAAGGATCAACAACAGCAAACAATCTAGTAACACAAAAAATAGTTGACTGGAAGCAAAATTTAAAAAAAAAGCATGAATGGGTCAATGTCACATTTATTACACTACATTAAAATCATGCAATCATAAGTAAATTTTGAAAGAGTCTGAAGTATTTTTCCATATTCATGCTTAGGGATTTGATAAAAGAATACCAAGGGCAAGCAACTGCATCTATTCTATGATGTCATTATACATGTATATATTTTAAAACATTAAAAAAAATCAATCATGTTGCCTTGTAAGTTGTATATTTTTGGCATGATTATTCTTTCAACAAAAAATGGCATGATTGCTGGCCATATAATTTGCTGATTATATTACTGCATGCTCAAACTTTCAAAAAAAGTAAGTAGCTCCTAACCCATTTATATTTACATAAATCCAAATTACAAAATGCTAAATTTTACATAATGAAGGAATAGGAGAAATATCATGAGACTCTTCCAGACCCATAGTTTTCTCAAGTGCAAACCTACCCTCATATTTGCTATGATATCAATACTCTCTTCTACAACATATGTTGTTTGAACAGTATTTCTGTCTCTGGAGTCTACTAAGATAGCATAATGTGGAATCCGTTTCCAATGCTACAGAAAAGTGCAGACAGACAACAGAGAATATTTTACAAAGTTTTCATGCAAAGATATGAGTGATATGACTACACTACAGACTCATATAATGATGTCAGGATTAAGAAAACGTAATTCATCATTTGGTGTCATTAAGTTACATGTTCTTAACCCTGACACGTCGATATGTATCATAGAACATAGGCTTTCATAGTGATATTCGAATTGCAGTTCCATGTCAGAAAAGAACCCAGCGAGAAAAATTATGTTCGTAGAAATTATTAAGTATCAAAAACAAATAATGTTCTATTCCTGTGTGTTGCAAAACTAAATATCACTGATTTTGAAATCCAATGATCTATGTCATTAAATTTTAGATCAGATTTTGATAACTCCATATCAGCTTTTTTTGGTCTGTGTTTCTCACACTACATGTAATTATTTCAATTAAATCAGTCTTTTCTCTTGTATTATCACACACTTATTTTTGCAATATTGTAATATATTTTTTTATATGTAACTGAAATCCTACATAAACTACCAACCCATCATTAAAATTCTGATTTAAATTTGGCTCAAAAGTCTTACATGTATCGCAAATTTATAAAATTCTAACACTGTAGCATGAAAATTCATAAAGCTCATGTTTCATTTTCAAACATGAAAAACTATGGATTGACGTAATGAAGTGGTCAAAATCTGTTCTAACACATAGTGCTTATCTACTATGACATACATCGGCTACCCATTGTCATGAAAACCATCACAAAACACCACTGTACATTCACCATGTTGCTATGCCAACAAAGGTGTTAACTTACTCTTGTATTAGATAAAATTTCTATATTTTCTTCAGGAATATATGTAGTCTGTGGCTGCAGGCGATCACGAGTATCAACTAGAATGGAATAATTGGGCTGTTTCCTCCAATGCTATGATCAAACATCAAAATTTATAAACATACATTCAAAGATACTTCAATGCTTGGGGCAAATTCTATGTGTAACCAGAAAATCTTATCAACTTTTTCAAACACAATTGCAAGATACATTGTCATTTCCCCACTGTCAGATTTTTCTTGAATCTTATATCTGACAAGACATTAATCTATGTTTTCACAGATAATTCTTTTCAAAATGACAGGAAATATTTTCGTAATACTTACAGATTTATCTTTAGGATGCATTTGTTTAATCCACCAATCTGGTGCCTGAAATTTCATGAATTTAGATTAGCATAAAGCAAAATATTCCCTAAAACCTTTAACAAATGACATCTATATAACTAAGAAATGTTGTGACATGTACATTCGAAAAAAGTTTTAGCAAAAATATAAACTATATCCAAACATAGGATATATCATAAAAATATATGTGGGTAGATTTCATAATCAATTATGTTGGCTTTCCTAGTTTTTTTTACTGCGTATCTGTATTTCTTTTTTCTACTGGGAAAACAAAACAAATAGTTTGCTCTTGCATAATGGATTAAAATTTACTTTATTTGCTACATTTTTAATAAGATCCTAGCCTAATTCCACTCCATAATTTCTACACTCTTACAGGTACATGTAATAATAAGGATAATTTATGTCAGAAATATTGAATTGATAGAATGATTCTTGAATATTTTGTCAACAAAAACTTTGATGATACGTAGTAATTTGTGAGCTCTATATTATGGACATCTACTTTTAGTTTGTTCAGTACCTTTGCAACAGAATCCCAGCCTACTATCACCCCTCGATAGCCCCATACTTTGTGTTTTATTACTTGTCCTACTCTGTATTTGATATGAGGTTCCCTTGGATTTCTTGGCACTGGTGATGCTAAAAACAAAAATGTAATAATTTGATTTTGTCATTATCATACATGGCAATTGGACAGAGTCAAAGTATCAATTACAAAATGATCTACTTTAGACCAAAGTTTGATAAAAAAAATAATATTTATATTCTATGCATACTTTGGCTCTTTCTCAGAAAGAATGAAGCCTGATATAGGATATCAATATTATCCCTTATTAAATGTGAACTAAATGGAGACATGTGTGGGCATGAGTATGTGAGATCAGGGGATATTTTGTGACTCGAAATAGATCACCAGTTGTACTTTTAGTTGACAATTTACATGTCTGTAAGGATGAATCAAGCTAAATAATATTTGCCAATAGAGCACCAATGTTTTAGACAATCTGAAACAATTCATGCTTTTTTATTAGATTGCATTTGATGCAGTAGATGGTTGTCTTACCTGAGAAATGTCCACCAGGATCTCTGAATTTCATCACTTCAATTGCAGGAGATTCTCCTTCTACAGCACCGGAATCTTCATACCTTTCAGTGACACTGACTTTTGCAAGTATATCTTGACACCATGTATGCCAAGATTTCCAAGTTAGGTATCTGTCTTTGAAGCCTGAATAGCCTCTAAGAATTCTATAAATGATGAGGTGACATTATCTTTCAACTTGAAAATAACCAAGATTGATCTAATGTCTAGAAATACATCTAGAAAGACATAGGTAAAGCTTGAATGTGACCATGCAATGAACAGTTGGCATGTCCTTTAATACTCATAATCTAAAGCAAATTTCAGTTGATGGTCCAAATCAAAGAAGTGATTTTAGGTCCAAGAATTGGCATGGTCTACTTACGACATTAATGCTGAAGTCCTCTGTTCATAACTTCCACTTGTATAACTGGAAACCAAATATTGAACTGGAACAGCTAACAGCAGACACCCCAGCTGGAAGGCTGCTACTCTGTCAACTGGCATCTCTGTAAAACTATAATAATTAGTAAATCAAATCCCATTGAATACATATTTGAAATCGAGAGACCTTCACCGTTCAGGCTACAAGTAATGACAAGACCTAAAATTTTAAAAATAAACTTTAAAATATGCATCAATACCATGATATAGAGAATGTTTGTCCTTCAACAAAAACTAATTTAGTACCTTGTGCACAGCTTCAACATTACAATAATGTTTGAAAATCCTGAACCTAGGAGGAGAGCTTACTCCCTTATTCTTTAAATTTAGCCATCCTATAATATCTTTTGTGAGGAACCCTTTTTCCCCTCTAATTATATTTTACTCTTATTATATTGTCATTTAACATAAACAAGTATTATCAGGAGGTTATATCTTTACAAGGCTCTCATTGGCTGGCATACACATGATAAGAAGGGATACATAATTTCCATGAAATTCGTCATTATGACTATCATATAAGAGTAGACATACATAGCATAAGAATATGAGTCTGTGAAGATCTGTTGTTTTGGCTATAAATCAATGTGATTCACTGATTGCATACAAAGTTTTTCACAATTCATCAGAACATAACAAAATAGTTCTAGAACTTTCAAAGTATATCACAAACTTACCTGAATATCTAAATTCATACAATTCTCATATCAGATATCCTCAGCTTCAATAAATGCATTACTGTATATTGAATATAATATTATTGTAAACAAATGAGAAAATGCCACGACGAAACTCTGAATCAAACTATTTCCGGCCAGAATATGTATAAGTCAATTTTTTTATAAATTCGTGAAAGTATTTCACATTCACTGATTATATATAGCTTCTATTACAAAGTTAGATTCCGTATGAAGAATTTAATGCAAAGACAAACGATTTATACAATCGAAGTTAAATAGTTATTGTTTTCTCGGTTACCAGTCTGATGCCCTATGTACAGTCAGTTCCCTTTGAGTTCAAGTTGAATGCTTCAGAAGTAGGATACCTGTCAGCTCTTTAATAAAATAAGTCGGCAACAAAAAATTGTGGACAACTACCCGTTCATTCTTAATATCTCCAACATCTTCCAACACTAAGGATAAAGATCTTTTAAGACAAAACACCAGGAGTCTCTGTAATACGGATTAATCAATAATCTTGTGTTTTTAAATAGAGGACATGTTCTTTTTTGATAGCCTTAACACACAGCATGTGAACGAATTTACTTTACTATTGAAACATTAAATAAAAACGTGCCGTTTCCATAGTGTTATGCAGATCATTCAGTAAATCCTTGATCCACGAAATGGTTCTATCGAGCAAAGCTGAATCATTTATCTTTGGAAACACAATTGTACTGTGTACACTGTACAGGTAAGTTGTTTTTCAATCAAAAATGGACAGGAAACAAATACCAGGAGAAATAACACTCAATGGAAATTCAGTGTAGGGTAATAATTAAAAAAGTTTGTCTATGGCTATGCTTTAAATTTCTCTACCAAAAATAGTTTGAATGAAATTTGCCAGCAGGCCCTAGAAGGGGGGGGGGGGGGGGGGGGGGTCC
>JAVSBT010017455.1:0-18959 GCA_033118115.1 Pharyngocirrus eroticus
TGTGCAGAATCTCTTTTGTATTATGTATTATATTTTTGTATTTGTTTTATGGACCTCTGCGTCAGCAGTTGAGTCTGGAATAAAGTTTTGAATTGAATTGAATTGAATTGAATATAATAAAGTAGAGAATGATACTACCAATGGAGATTTAAAAAAAGAACCAAACCCAAAGTATTAATATTTGCAAATGAACCACACATATTTCAAAAACATTTTTTCTAATATCACGATCATTATATTATTTATATTAGTATCTCAGGAATTGAAAAATAATTTCATTTTAAGTTACAAAGTTTCTCCCAGGATATGGACATAAGTTTGGTGGCAAGGTCTGATTTAATTTGACTATAATGGGTATTATAACCTACTGAGAGTAACTCACGTATTCTCAAACAATGGATTAAATCAAAATTACATTGCTTATGAAATCTTATAAGAAAATATTATATTTTGTCATCTTCTAATAATACCTAAAACCAATTTCAACATTATGGACTCTGATCTGCGATTAAGCAAATATTGAGAAATATAGAGCATAATAAATGTAATATTTTATTTTGAAGACAAAAATGGTCTTACATTTTGACAATGACTTTGTTGTCATCCTGTAGTCTAGCGGGGGGAGCCTAGGGTACTAAACCAATCCAGAATTTAAATCCCCGAAATGCGTATCCTAGGTAGTCTGCTAATGACTGTTAGATTATGATTTTGAATATGGATTTGTTTTGTTTGCTGCCAATGGTAGTGTAACCAGGGCCACATAAAGCCCTGAACGGTTGCTACCCTTTAAAATAAGTTGTGTCTTTTTAGTTGGGTGGTATCATGTTTGTTATTTCATGATACCTTCCATGGGATTTTATATATTTTTTCTGGTGTTTGTAGGTTTTATTTCCCCTGCAGCTGGGTTACTCAGTAAATATTATGTAATGAAAGGTAGCTGCTGACTGGACTTAAAATGTTTACAGGACAGTGTATCATTTGCTTACAGGTATTGAAAAAATTTGACTCTTTGAAAATCAATGGCTTACGTTGTAAAGATTTACCCTCAAGAAATAAAGTTTTTATTATTATTATTATTACTCATTTAAGTTTTGTATTCTGAAAATTTAAAAGAATCACGTCTTAACTACTTATGATCACACTTATATTGAATGTTATTCCATTTCATCATCAAGCAAACACAGTTTATAAAACTTGCCTGTCTTTGGATTTAGGTATCCATTTACATCATACAACATTTCAAAGGTGCAAACTGAAAAGTGCATATATCTCAAATATAAAAAAATATGATAAAGGCATGTTTAGCCTGTCATAACTAATAATATAGATAGCTTTCAGAAAATGTAACTGTGATAAATTTCCTGTCAACTGATGCATCCTTAATAAGAAAAGAGAATTTTATATTGTCATAAATGCTTGCTATCAGATTGAAAGTATGATAAGAGCTTTAGTATTTGAGTTTTTGAGAAAGAAGTTTTTTTCTTACACCTTCAATCTGATTTACCCCTTATTGAACACACTCTTCTTTCCACTGCAGCTCCTGTATTCTCCCTTGTGGGATTGTAGTTACACCACAATACCTAATAAGGTAAATTGCTTTTGACATTTATGATTGAGAATATCAACTCTTACATCTTTATTTCAGAAAAAGAATTTTTTGTGTTTTATATTAAAACATGACATCTATAGCAAGTGTTCATGATAGTGTTTGGCACTGTTAGTCTATGTATATCCAAAGGGAGCAGATAAGTAAAAAAACAAGAAATCAAAGTATATAATTTTTATGTATTTCATTTCTATTGTTTTATTGTGTAATGAAAGGAAACATTATCACATTATCATCATAAGTAAGTATAGGTGAGAGAGTGAATGAGAAGGAGGGTGAATGGGTGAGTGAGTGGGTAAGAGAAGGAAGGAAGGAAGGAAGAAAGGAGAGAGGGTGAGCGAGTGAATAAGTATGAATCTTTTTTGAGAAAATTCTGGAGGATTCGTCAACTTAGTTTGTGGATAGAAAGCATGAATCAATGCAAGTAGCCAATATCGACTCCAATAAGACAGATATACTGAAGGGATAATCAAAGCTATAGTTTTATAGATAGCTGAATTATCTTATTGATCCATTGCCATAGATTCACTTTTCTAACATATAATAATATAAATATGTGTATTAAAACACATGGATACATATAGCCTATCAATCAATTTTTTTATTCTTAGAATATTTTGTTAGACATGAATTAATCATCACTTTACACTCAAATGGAGACAAGAAACACACATATGATGAAATAAAAGTAATGTTGGACAACAATGCAACATTGTACAAAGTAAACAGTTTATTAGATTTCTGAAACTAAACATGATTTGTACATCGTTCTTCAAGTATTTACAAATGTACACAGCTCTGGCTTCTAATATGACAATGATAAAAAGAAATACAAGAAAGCTGTGTGTGACTTTTATTACATTAGTATTGGTCCATGTCAAATGTAATGATTTTGAGTTTAATTACGTTATCCAAACTCCTTTCTACAGGAGTCATTAATATCAGTATTGCTTTAAATGTGCTTTGTACTATAATAGATAATAATAATATAAATATCATCTCAACTTTATTAGGTCCACAGATTATTAATATCAGTTGACATGTAATAAATATCACTCAAGTTACAGAACTTGACAACACTTTAGATGGTCCTAATGCAATTGAATTTGTTGCTATGAAAATCCTAATTACATTACATCACCAAGATTTGTAATAAATTTGTTGTGATTAATAAACTGTCTTTGTGTAATGCACGCTAGTGCACTTTAGCCTTCTTACTTGAGATGAGCAAAAGTTATTGCTTTCAACAAAAAAATCCATAGATTAGTGTAATTGCCTTGCTTTTAATGCACATTTCATCCCTATATTTCAGTTGAAAATGTTTCCCAAAACAAAATACACTTGTTTGAGAGTAGAGTTTAAACAAAAAGGGATCCATGGGCATTTGATTTCAAGGTTCACAAAAAAGTCATGGATATGAACAAGTATATTTTTAAATGTTTATTCACAAAAGAAGAATGAATTTTACAAATTTATTTTTTCAAGAAAAATAACTTTTTACATGTATATAGAACACCACAATCAGGAAATGTTAAATTGAGCTCTCACCAATGTTCATTTTTTTCATTTTTATGGCTTATTTATTTGTTGCCATTTATTTAACATTGAAATTACTGTCTGCCATGAAAAATATTTTTTTTAATTTAAAACTGTTCATCTTTTTAGAAACTTGAATCCATGATTGATGCTGACTGCAGTGACACAATTTTGTCTTGAGTAAGAGAAATTAAAATGTAGGAAATGTCACGTCTATAGAAGATTTTTTTGATACAATTGACTTTTTGTTTTCATTGCAGTTTGTCTTTATTTATTTTCTCCCACCAATGATTCTACATGGTCTGTATCTCTTCCAAACCTTCCAGCAAAGTCATACATATCATATCTCTTTTGATTAAGGACATCCATGTTGTTTCCGCTTCTTTTGCCGAATCTGCCACCGCCCCAGTCATAATCTCTATCCCAGGCAGCTTGTCTCTTTGGTAGTTCCTGCATAAAGAAGGTATAGATAAAAGTACATGTATAAACATCCATGACATAGGTAAATTAAAAAAAATGGTATAATGTTTAATTTCCAAAGTCCAAATTGAATAATCAAAAGCTGAGGGAAATTATTTCTGAAATTTGAATTAGATCAATTCAAAATCTTCATGGCAGTTTTCTACCTCAAGACAACAAGTTGATACTTTTTGAAGATGGCTAAATGTTAAAAGTTCTTCTTAAATGATGGACATTAAGAAAACAAAAGGTTTCTTTGTAGATGGAAACACGATGGTGTTCAACTAACTTTATAGCCCTACAGTACTTATGTAAAAATAATAATATAATTATGGATTATTTGTGATGGAAAATATGATAAAGTTTGTAGAGTATTTCATTTAGCCCACATATGTATAGTTTTAAAGGTTTTAGAGCTTGGACTTTTTAAGATCTCAATTTTCATTGTTTACTAGTGCCCACACACAGGGCCAGTAAATACACAGTGACATATCATGGAAATATACTAACCTTCAACAAAACATCAATACTCTGATGCTTGGCTGCCTTCTCTATCACAGTTTGCAGATGTAACGCATCTTGAGCAAGTTTCTTTACTGGTTCAAGAATTTTTGTAATGAAGAGAAGGTCCTGATTTTCATGAACTTTGTTTGAAACACCACTGGATGGGGCTGCATATGCACACACCAGACAAAGCCCAAAAAGGGCTGCTAGACTTGATAACATCTGACTATTCATTTTGTCTGAAAAAATAAAGAGAAGACATTTTTTTAAATACTAAAAGCAAAATGATTTGCACATTTTAATCATGAAAGGTTAGAAATTGTCAAACCAAATGTTAAATTCTCCTCCTTCCAACTATCCTGTAAAAGCAATGAAAAAACCGAATGAATATGAGTAAGGGAAAAAATTGTTAACTTCAAGTGATTCAATTGCAACAGAATTAAAATTTGTACTGAGTCAGTACATATATATAGCACTGGGTGCAGAGTGAAGATTTATCAATGATTGAACCATATGAAGGTGACACACACCATTGCACCCTCAGACCCTCTGATCATCTAGCTTGCTTTAAGATGATTTTTTTTCTTTTACACAAAATACAAATTGCAGCTTTATCTATACAATTATCCCCAATCTATTTTTCTCTCTATAGGTCTACAAAGTGTCAATTTACAAACAAAAAGGTGATTATCACAATAAAATTAATCCTAGTTGCAAGTTATTATCCACCACTGACAATTTTAATCCAATTGATGTAGAAATGAATCTGAAAGTGAAAAGTTTAATTTTTATTGCTCATTTTCAAGTCTTCAGGCATTAGCATATTTATTATGCTGATACATGTACCTGTGCTGTTAACGTTGTATCATTAATTTTCCATATCATACACATTTTCTGTTAAAATAACTTGTTTGTTTTCAATTATTAGGGAATTTCAGTAATAATGTGTGGGAACATTCAAGTCATAATAAGAATACACAACATCTCAATATGGCTAGCTGAACAATTAACATCAAATGAAGAATTAAATGCAAGGAAGGAAGAATGTGCAAAGAACCATAGGTGGTATCACAGAACTTTTATTGGGCGTGGTTGATTAATATTTTTCAATTATCCCTATTCATAGTAACATCACAATTCTTCTGTGAAATATTTCTATTGAACCATGTGGAAGAAAATCTAATAACTCTAATCTCACCTGCAAATCATATTTGAAGAGGAAGTTGTGTTATTAAAGGAATTCTAATTAAATGGCGCTCAAGTTATGACCTGCATCTGAATACATCAGAGAATATTATGTAAGTCACCTTGACAAATTTGAAATTTGTTTATATGAATATTTGCTTCATAAAATCTACATTAATATACGTAAGTGGTCACTAGTAATATAGAACATTATTAATCCACAATTTAGCTTGATTCTAAAGCACTGGGAGTTGAGCAGAAAAATTAATGGTCATTCAAGAATTGAACAGAGATTGTCAACATTGTACTCCTGAAACAGTTTGTAAGATGAATCATAATATAGGACAATAAAGCCAGAGAAATAAGATCCCTATTTTGGACTTATATGTACTATTCTATTGATTAACTAGTTGAAATATCAGATGCTTACATAAGTATACATGTGCATAGAAATGCAAAGAGTACAATGTCTTTATAAGACGTTATGGCACCCAATGTCAAGCTGTACCTCACATTTCAAAGAAAAATAAAGAAAAGAGGAAACCTTCAAAATCTATCATTGCCTGAGGATTTATTTAAGTGTTAACTTGTAAAATTTTGCAAATAATTCCAAAAATTGATATATTAAGAGTTACTTTTATGTTCCTTCCTAATATCAAATTGTTGGCTTGACCTTTTAAACATAGGTTTTTTTTGTACATTCAAAGCTACTAGAAATAGAATCAATGTTAATGATGATTATCATGCCATAGTGTTGACAAAATTAGGAAAGCAAAAGGATTTTACAACCAAACAATTAATCTTTGATGAATTTCAGGGATCATACTACATGACCATCTTTGCAGTTTATTTGACCTTTGATCTCAACATGCCAAAACAATATCAGCTAGCCCTACTTCTAACACGATGATGATGATGATAATGACATCATCATCATGATAATAGTAATAAGGATGATAATAAAAATGATAATAATAACAACAATAATAATGCTAATAATAGTGATAATGATAATAATAATAATATTAATAATAATAATAATAATTATTATTATTATTACAGTTTGTATTAACTTTTCATTTTACCATAATGTCAAGAGGTGCTTGTTTTGTATACTAATGGCCAAGTTTTAATGGTAGGTGTCTACCTTAATAATATCTTTCATATTCCAATTATCTTCCTTTGTAGTGCTTCGATCAGTCACTTCCACTTCTGGACACAGATTCTATTTGGAAATATACATATCAATAGGGCCTATAGTGATCTAGTTTTAAGTCTATGAGTTCATACATGTATAAAGAGCAGAAGCAATTGAATTCTTAGAAATTAGACAAAGCTTAAACCCTTTGACATTTTAAAAATGAAATTTAATATACAAATGTTCTACTCTTAAAATAAATCAATGAAGTAAAAAGTGTTTTGCAAGTAAGCAAAGTGAGTGCTAACCTCATTTTCGTCATGGAAGAATAAAAGTGAACTTCTAAAATGGTACCAATTTACCTATTACTTTTTTAAGATCAAAGTCTCTGCAACTATCATAGCCAAATACAGCAAAAAGACACTTCAAAAATAATAGTCAGATGCAGAGAGACAAACAACATGCATCTAGCACATTGCTCTGTTATCAAATTAAACTCTTTCATACTCCTATGGACACTTGATCTATGCTTTGAAGAGTTACATAACAAAGAACCTGGTCTAGCCTAGAAAGAATATCTAATAGCTATTGTCCCTTTGATTTAAGATTCTGCACTGCAATTAGAGGTGGGTAATGGCATGTTTAATACTCATATAATAAGACAAATGTAAGTACATTTAAGTAAGGTCTATTTCAGGGATTATTGGAGATTATGATGGGATATTTTTCAGGGAAATTGTCCCATGAATTGATGACATTCCATGAAATTGAAAATGGGTCATTTCACTTCTAAAAACTATCTTATCCTCAAATGTTTACTAAATTGTAGAATGGCCATTTGGCCATTTACCAAAGCACTTAGCTTTGTCCAAGAAAAGCTAGAATAGAAACTAACATGCTTATAGGACAACACTGTCAACATTGTTTATAATTATACACATGTACAAGTATGTGTTTTCAGAGGTCTTTACATCCAGGGCTTTCCAATTACCTATAAGTACAGAATGAATACACTGTTCCTAAACAAATTAGAATAATTGCTCAAAATTTGGTATCAATTATCTCATAATGTCTTTGTAAGACTTCAATATTGACTTCATAATGCTTTGATCTTTGACAGATCTAATTCAACTATATACACCTGAATGAAAGACCTACGTCATGAGACATCTAACTGGTAGCAAACCAAGAGATTCCTTAAAAGTTAAAACTTCCCACAGTTATTTTTTCAATGCAAAATTAATATTAACTTAAAGTAGGAAAGTTATACTGATAGCTAACAGAGATTACAATGAAAAGTTTCCCTTTCACTTCACATTGTTAAAAGAGGTTTCCTAAGCAATGCAATATTACCCAAAGTAGGAAAGTCACACTTTATAAATGAGAAGTGAGAAAGGGTTTTCCTAGAATTTTCTGGGTCAATAGATAATAATACATTCAAGACAAAAATAGATCCATATTAGCAATAAAAGGGATTTCATAAAAAAAATCACAAAAGTTCAATTTCCATAAGAGAAAAATAATATGAAAATATGAAAACTAGGACAAAAATCACTGGTGACTGTTCAGAAAAAAAAAGTGGTGCACAAAAAAAGCAAGGTCATTTTTTCTCTCACTCAAGTAATTTGTCAGAAGCAAAATTGAAGAATTTTATGTGAACATTTATAAGAAGTACATGTATGTATGTATGTACCTCAATCTCTTGGATTCTTTAATTGCTTGGTTTTGCTAGAATATTCACAGAATTCTAAACATCTTCCCCCCCCCCCCCCTCACAAAATCCAAATAGATAAGTACTGAATATCCCTTTTGTAGGATAGGAACAGGGGACCAGGATAATGTATCAATAGTTCATGTTAGACTCTCTGCAAGTTGTTTGTATGAAAGCACCCATTTTCAGTATATTAAAATAACTTGGTCAACTGAGGTAATCGACTTGCTCTTTTGAAGGATACTATAGTTGATTTTATTTTGACATCATAGGGATGTTTTTGGATGACTGATGCCAAGATGATTTGGCAAGAGAATCTAAACGCAGGAAGCATTTCAAATTAATTTCTCCCAAAATATCATTTTATTCAGGAGGATGTGAATCGAGAGGTCAATCCATCTTGTCATCAATCTAAGATAGCAAATTATTGTTACATTCCTCACTAAAAAAAATCAGGGGCAGCTGGATTTTAATCTCTCAGTGTGTTACTGTACAATGATATATTGTTATACAGATATAAAAAAAACGTTGCTAGAGTGTACAGTCATATTATGGGAGGAGAAAGGGAAAGAATCATTCGGTGAGTGTCCTGCCAGAAAAATACTTGTAAAATACAGATTTAGACAGATGCTAAGTTACCAGTTTTAATTTCTCCCTGAAATAGTTGTCAGTAAAGATCATAATAAAAAATTAATAGATAAAATATGCTAAAATATCCAAACAATGGTAGAGGGATAGGGCTCTAAATATGTTCTTAAAACATTATTATGTCATTGAATAACATAAAGGTACTATAATTATTGACTTCCAGTTCCCTCAACCATGCCAAAAAACAAACAAACTAGAAATGCTTAAAAGAATTAGCAATAATATAGTGCACCCTCAATTAGCAAAGAGTAAACTTTTTTGATGCACTTATTACAGAGTTTTATTCACAAAACTTTCGACGCTCTTCATGAGATCTTGACCACTGATTCCGACAAAAGTAAACAGTTACAGTGTATGCATAGACTTAATAGTACCCTACTTTCATTGTTGACTTCAGTTAATGCCTGAAAATTAGCTAATAAAATCAAATTCTCCATATTCAGACTTTTTTGAGTTTTATATTAATTGAATTAAAATTGTCAGATGATGCTGAATATATAGCACACCCTTAATGCAATTATTCAAAATATGTAGCTGGATGTAGAGTATGGGGTTTAAATAAAAATCATACGACTGTATAATAATATCTTAAGTGCAAACCCGATGTCACATCATTTTCATGTTTGACGCAACCTATGTAAGAATCAATATTGTATTAATTACACCTTTTAACCACTCAAAGTTGTAACTCAGTGCTACAATTGTTTTCTGTCTGTCACACATCAGTAATTCACTGTCTATAGAGAAACTATGTCAACCATTCTTCTTTTTATCTTCTCATTTAAGTCATGTAATGTTGCTTCTTTCATATCAATGATTTTTGTGTTGTAGTTCTTTGAACATAAAAACAAAATTAATGAAGCATGATTTTACAAGAAATTTCTCACACTTTTTTTAATGGAATTTTGTTGTATAGAGTTAAACTGTTCCATTGAAGCAAAGATATATTTTGCTACATATGTCCCATTGCATTGTTCTAGACATAACCTAAAATGTTAACTAAAAGAATAGTAACTTTAATTGGCATATGATTTCATACCCATTCCTTAATTTAGAAAGCCCAAGAAATCATTGGCCGATTTCAATTAACTACTTAAGTTCTACTTATCTCTCAAAACACACACTTATCTCCAAAGATTGAATTAAAGGCTAAGTCCTACTTATATCTAAATAGTTAATTGAAACAGGCCCCTGAACATTTGGAGACTTTGAACAATTAGAGAACAAGAAAGCCATGGAGTATTGAGTCCAGTTTTTGGATGGCAAGTAATTAAAAAACAGGAACTGTTTAAAACACCACTCATGTGGTATGACATATGCAAGTAGCAAAACAAAGGCAATCTTTTGATAAAAAGGCTTTTGCTTTCAAAAATCAAAAAATGTAGTTAACAAGTATGAGATAACCATGCTATCCATAGAAGGCCACTGATATATAGACCTTTTTTTTCTTAACTAATTTTAAACCCTAGTATTCTTACTATTGTGAACAGTGTATTGTGTGTATTACTATTAATAAATGTTATTGGCAAATGTATTTGCCCATTCCTCAATATCGAGTTCTGTCTTCCACCATTATGGGATTAAGGTTGCAACAAGCCCAATTGAAAATATAGGGGTTTCATAAAAAGTATCATAATTCTACATTTGTTATTTGATCTTTCTTGAAGGAGACAATAAAGGTACAAATTAATTTGTAAATTAGCTATGGTAATGTCTTGAAGGGACCCATTTGATTACATCAAAGGCTGAAACAAGAGCATCTTGAAGTCTTTTTCTAGGAATGACAAATTTGATTTTGAGACTATTATGTTTTGATACATGTTATCCATCAGTGGCAATAGTGTAATAATCGTACACCTTTCCCATGTAGATTGCTAAGGGGGAAACTAATAAGGGGGTATTTATTGATCTTCTAGTGGAACAAAATATAGTGTTATCTTCTGTGTAAAGCAGTAATGTAGGAAACTGTTTGTATGAAGGGTTTTATATCTATTCTTTTCCATGAACACATTTATTGTGAAAATGATAGGCCTATTCTTAAAGGTCTATGGGCTATTTTCATGGAAGGTAATTTTCAATACCATCAAAAATGCATCTTAGCCTTTCTAAAAGTGATCTGATTGCTTTTACCTATATGACATCTGTATTCTTTCACATGCAGCATGATAACATTAAGGACATAGGCCTCCATTTTTAAGCCTTTTACTAGACAAAGAATAAATCAGAAATAAATGATACTCCAAGAATAGCTAGAAACACTCCTATCTCATGACTTAGCGCGTGATTTAAAAATGTACGTTCTATCGAATGATCTATTGCATTTCATGTTGAATATCTACTTCACAACTTAGATTAATATATTTGATAGCAAATATAAAATATATTTGGCCACGGTTAGACACTCTTTTGGAATCGGTTTGAAAAACTTTTCTAAAGTTGATACCGGCCTTGGTTAGACACTCTTGGAATTGATTGAAAAACTTTCTTTACATCTGTGTTGTAAAATAAGTATTCAAATTGATTCCAAAAGTGTGTCTATCTACTGCCAATGTTTCAAATTACAATCTAGCATGGGTTGTTTATTGACCGCCCAACCCTTCACCTAGTCTCTCAAATCTGTTTAGTATTCAGCCCTATGAATTACTGAATGGAACAGGTGCTATATAAATTAAACATTTACATTTATAATTTATATTCATGATATATAATCACAATAGCTTCACCAAACTGAATGTTCAAACTATCATAATTGCTCTAATTTTGGTGCACCTAGTCTCTCAAATCTGTTTTGTATCAAGCGCCTACAATAACACTGAATAGAATAGGCGCTATATAAATTAAACATTTATATTTATAATTTATATTCATTATATAATTTCATAAGCTTAACAGAATGTTCAAACTATCATAATTGCTCTAACTGTGATGCATCTGAAACATTATTGAGTACATTTGAGTACAAAAATCTTTGAATTTCAATCAAAGCACTAAGATCTTGAAGCATAGACATCAAACAAACAGAGTGGAAATTCACATGTAGATATGCTTATAGGAGAAACTTCCTATCAAGTTTCCCTCTGATTATAAAGGAGATTCACTTTCATTATCTTTTCTCTTTTTTTCACAACTTTTCATTACAGCTTAAGTGATATTTCCACCTTGCCTGTTTATGAGGTGTAATGGAAAATATTGTTTTGGCTTTTATCTCATTACCAAAATGATATCTTGATATCCATATCGGTATTGATGTTATTTAGCCAAAGGAAAGATAATTTGATGATACATAGAAGTGTAAAAATGTCTATTAACCCAAAGCAAATAAATGCATTTCCTTGTATCACAGATCCTGACTTAGAAATGATAAAACAGTGATAATTCTTTAAAAAGAATCTTCTAACAGAAATTTGCAATCTTAATCAATCATTTAGTTGAAAATATCAGTATAGAGAAGCTAAAAGAAGTGTTTTCCCTAGCTTTATTCTTTTGCATAGCGAAGAATTGAAATGTAAATGAATGCAAGATAATCTGTTTTTATATGACATAGAAGGTTTCCATGAAAGAAATTATACATACTATGAAAATATGTAACAATATGACTTATATTCAAAGAAATATGACTGAATAATAAAAGAAACAAAAGTCTTGCATTACTGGAAAAATGCAGTAAAGCCATTTAGAGACCAGAAAAAAAATCAACATCACAAATGAATTTCCAGGGAAGTGAATAAATATTGGTTCTGTAGTTATATAATAGAAATATATTTTAAAATAATCTTACATTGATACCTCTGAAAAAAGAGATGTTTTGTTGAAATGAGAAATTATCTTAGATTGCAATAAAATATTTTTCAGTCTATTGTTAAAAAATATTTCAAAGATAACCAAATTTACTTTCCAGTGTCTATAATACTTTCTAGCTACAATAATGTATAAATTAGTCCTAACCCATATAACAATAAGCAAAAACTCGTTATAATCTTGCTTGGTTTAAAACTAAAAAAATATAAGAATTTGTGTCATTTTCTGCTCTATGATATTCTTTTACAATGATTTCTTCTTTTTCTTTAAAAAAGTCAATTCATTTCATGTATCAAAAGCCTATTTATCTTATTGTTTAAGTTCAACTGCATTAGGAACTATATTTGTGAAATTAAATTTACACACACACTCATTCATACACTAAGTTTGAACATTGATATGAGTCGAGGATACAATGCCAATTTAAGTATAACAAATAAATTTTGGCAAAAAAACAGTAAACGCAAACTTTCAAAATAAGTAAATAGATCATGATAGATATATTTGAAAAAGTTTAGAAAATAACTAAAAAAAAGTAAAGAAAATTCAACTTAATGATGGTTGATAGCAATATATATCTAAGTTTTTTTCTGCATCAAGTAAAAATAACTTACCTTGATTATCTTCTCTGGACAATTGGTCACGTTCCTTTCCTCGTCAATAAAGGCAGGATTGTAAACTTCTCAATATTTATAAGAGTAGCATGCAGTGCTGGTATGCCAATCAAAATGCATTGATTACTTTTGAACGTCACTGTGACCAATTCTTTGCATGAACAAATAGTGCCACATAGTGGCAACCAAGTGGAATGATTAATTTCAAAGACGTCACAAACTTTTGGGAGGATACGGAAAAAAGTGGGAGTTTACAATGGCTTCTATACCTAATAAACTTAAGGATACCAGGGTGTGGTATCAAAATTTAACAATTCCATTACATTCGAAACAATGCAACACCATTTGGAAAAAATACAAAACAGGAATCTAACCTAATGTCAAACTAAAAAATTCTTTTAAATCATTTCAGCTGGTTTTTTACTAATTTTCTTTGAAAAAAAATCAAAAACATTTGTTCTTATTTTTAGCAAGCAAAAATTCAATGCAAAGAGCTAGATTTCATTGCCACAATGACACTTGCATCATTGCCTAAATTCTGAACTATTCTCCTTCCCACCAGCACTACTATGAGGGTTATATGAAAATTCATAAACAGTGCATATATTTTATGGTCAAATCCCTCTGAGATGCAATTAAAAAAAAGAGATAAAAACAATATACAAATTACAATGGAATTTTCTTCTAACTCAACTGAGACTTACTTTTGAAATCAATTGTAATACATAGTACCAACTGAATGAATCTATTTCATGAATATACAAATTAATGTGTAATGGCTGATTCATTATCAACAGTGTTATAATTATTTTTGTTGTTATTCCTAAAAGTACCAAACTTTGTTTACAATGCTATGATTTTGCTTCAACTAGTTTATTCCTCCCACTGATATCCATAATCTATGTAAAATTACACCACATAGAAACAGAGACAAACAGAAGGGAATTCAATAAATATTTCATGCTACTAGGCAATACATTTAGTCCGATCTATTATAAGGTCAAAATGAACCAAATTTAGTTAAAGCTATTATGTTTTATTAAGTTCTTTGTTTTCCCAATCCTCTTGCTTTACGTGACTTTAAGCACAATGCAAGTTTTTAGGTTTTTTTAAAAAAGGCATTGATTTTTGAAATGTTAAAGAAAAGTTTATTGGAAATGTCTAATTGCATTTTTATGTAAAATATGATAGACTATAGTAAGCATCCATAGCAAATGGTAACAGATTTTTCATTATCATGCCAAAAATTTGCATCTTACATGTTCTGTAAGTATATTTCTATGAAAAGTAATGTGAAATTGTTATTTTTCAAATAGTTAGAAACTATTCTGAAACCATTTTAACATGTGCACATAAAAGAAACATAACATTCTAATTGAAAATGCTAATTTACTTACGAAATAGATTTTGCATACCCCATTCAACAATATCATAATGTGGTATTGATGTTTTTTTCTTAGAATCATATCTTTTTTGTTTCAAGATTTTTGATCAACACAAAGTGAGCATGCTTGATTATAATTAATTAAAAAGGATGTCTCCCCCCCCCCCCCCCCCGGACATTTCCCCCCAGAAATTCATGACACATCTTTCCATCAAGAGATTCTAAAAAAATAAAAGTGACATAATGATTGATAAATAGTGACAAAGAAATATAAACCTCAGAATAAATGGTACAGTAAGTTGAACTGACCCCCCAAGAAAAAGAATGCAAATACTTGCCATACCTAAAGTGTAAAATATGTTAGCAATCAAAACAAGACAAAGGACCAGGTTTGTGAATGTGTTGAAATAGTCATTCACATCTCCAATAAGTTCTCATCTAATTGGACAAGTCAAGGACTATTTCCATAAGGTCAGAACTTACATGCTACTACAGTATAAGAGAAAAATAGTTGGGGAATGAAAACATTAACTCTGTTGTCTAATTAGCTCTTAATAACTCTGTAAAGGGTAAATTTATTACTGTTTCATTTGTTTTGATTTATCCTGCTGTTAGGTCAAAAGAAATCTTGATTATATTGCCTCCTGAATCTTGTTACTAATGACTCCTTCATTGAGTCATCTTTTACACATTAACTTTGGCTCTTGGTGGTTGCTATGTATCAATGATATTATCTTCAAGCAGCTGGAATCAAGAAATGCATTGAAAACATGTAACCAACTAACACAACATGGTCTATCCTAGCTTACTTTCTGTTCTTTTTCTTTATTTCAGTTTTAAAACTGATTTGGTACATCATCTTCCCATATGTGCAGCTCAATTCCAGCTATATCATAACAAAGTTGATGAACAGTTTCAAAAGCATAATAATACAAATTGAAATAGATTATTACGTTCTCTAATATGGGATGCTGTTCCATTGCAGATGACCTATCCACAGTTCTCCATTACACATTGAAAAGAATACCAAATATTACTTGTAGATTTATTAGCAGTTAGAACTACCATAAAGTATTTTATATCTCCCTCCAGTTAAGTAAACAAATCAAAAAGATTCAAAGTACTTCTTCACAAGGTGGCGCAAGAACTAGTCAGTGATTGAGGTTTGGGCTTGCCCAACTGGACAAGCCAAGTTTATTTATATATTGTAAAATGATGTCCCTTAAAGTTATATAGTAATTAGCTTTAAGGGATTTTATTACCCAAACACTGACATAGGGCGCTACAAAGATCTTATTTACAACAATTTATATAATTATTCAAATAAGCCAGAGCTTTCCCATGCTAGGGAGAAAAAATGTTTTTAAGGATTTTTTGTCAACTTATATGAGAAGCAGACATATAACATACATTTGTAAAATAGTTTACTTATGATAAGCTTCACAAAGACACCTGATAATGCCAATAATGAGTCTAAATGTCAGATTGCTGTCTTTTTCATCAGTCACTTACACTTTGCTGTACATCATTTTGTATATGTGTACTAAGACTCCCACCCTAAACTCCCTTTTTAATGTTAGGCCTAGGTGTTACTAGTTCTTATATCTCAATGCAACATTCATGATTGTAGGATAAAAATGCATACTAACTACAGAAAAAAAGGTCACATTGATTCTCTGTGGAATTACTTATAAATCTATTTGCCACATTGAAAATAGAGAGATGTGCATTATGATCAGAATATTTGGTAATTTTCCATTATACAAAATAATCAAAAATAATTATGCAAATCCATCCTCTATGCTTTTGATTACTTGCTGCTTTATTCCTTCCTAGAAGACACCAAAGGCTCAATGTCATCAATAGAAAGTTTGAGATCAATTATTTTTTATTCATCCTTTACAAGTAATATACAGATATCTGAAGCAATAAGGAATAAATTACTAACACTATTTTACTAATTCATTTTTCTTAGCAAATACAAAACTTCCTGTTGTGAGTTATGTATTAAAAAAGAAAATAACATAATACCAAACTATTTGGATGATGTTTCCAGACAAAATATGGTTGCCTTGACTCCAAACAAAGTAGCAAGTTTCAGTTTCACAGGTCAGTATAAATAGTGAATTCAGTAGGAGGGAAAAATGACAGAAAAACTACTTCAAAAATAATAGATGAAGGTATTTCAGTTTTACTAAAACATTAACTTTGCCCGACTACACAAAAGGTCAATCTTCATGTGTAAAGTGCAGGCTTTTTGCCAATATAATTGCTGAAAGGGTTGTTGTCGTTGTAGTTGCAAACTTAATTATTACAAGTAGCATAAACTAAATTCTATGCCATGGTAAGTCCAGTGTATGATATTGGCAACATGGTGTATGCCAAAACTTTTGATCCTCATGTGACTCTGATACCAAAGAGACCGTCAATCTAGTAGTCGCCAGGTGGAGCTATGCTAGGCAAAACAACGATGGATTATACTATCTGGAGTTGAACTCCCAGTTCACAGTTCTGTTTTCAGAATACACCATGTCGCCAATATCATACATTACGTTTTACATTGGAGACACTAGGATAGGGTCAAGTGTATACTACTTACAATGGTAAATTTTGAAATGACAATGACCCCTTCAGGAATACTAGAAAATGTCAAGACATCATTGACTGATTCCATAGTTTGTACACCAACTCATCTAACAAATTCTTGCTAGGGAAACTTAAAAATAACCTTCAAACAAATTTCAAAAAAAAGAAGAAATTGTTTCAATGGCACACCTCCTACTAAAAATGACCCAATATAAATACACCGACATTCATATTTGTGGCAAAATCTAACAATATTATATAGATATTCTTTTATGTTTCCCTGTGAATTATCACACATTCCTTTCCTTTATAAATCTGAATTTTTCCCCACAAGAAAAACTCTTACAAGGTGTTTTTGAGGGATTTGATGAGCTGATAGTGCTTTATTTCTCCCATAAAAATATTTGCAGCAAAGCTTTCATCTTAATTTATTGTTTAGGTTGAAGAAAGGAAAAGTGCCATATTACTAAAGGACAGCAATATACACATCAAATGAAAAGGTTTTGGAGACTTTTCTAAGACCACGTCATTTGTAGGAGGGACTCTCCAATATCATCCATGTTGAACTAATAATCACTCCTTTATTCATCATCATGTTCTATATCCTGTGTTTTGTCAACAGATATCCTATTTGAACACGAATCAATCATTTCCCAGATCTTGTGTGATTAATATCAAAAACCAAACACAACCCATATGGTATAAAATGACACAGGATTTTAATCTTTATTGGATCAAATTTAGCACCAACAATATGAAAGTAACAGACAAATAATAAATTACATGGCCAGTTCACGAGAGTATTTTTTCCAAGAAATGGGCTTTCTCTTCTTCACATTGCAAATAGCTCATATTACTTTCGACAAAAGCAGTCTTAAAAGCACTCTCTCCAAGGCCCGAATAGAAGAGCAAATGTTCTCTTGAATATAGTTGAGACCTTATGATGAAATAATGGTTTTGTTTTTATTCTATATCTTCTATTTCTTTCATTGCACATTTTGGACTAATACATGTAACTCAAACTTCACTGCACGAGATTAAACAAAAATATGAGAAAAAAACAACTAAAAGTCCTACTCATTTTTATAAAAGTATTGAAAGATATGATATCATAAATGGAATACTTCCTCTACAAAAAAGGACTGAACAGTTAAAAAAACACTTTCTTACCATTTTATTTGTCCTGAAAATCTTTCAGCAATTACAAAATATGTGAAAGGATAATGAAACATTGACATACTAATATCAGATAATAATTATTCTGTTTTGTAAAAATAATCCAACAAAACTATGTTACACAATTCAGCATCGTTGCTACGGAACAATTTTTACACTTTAGAACAATAAAGTTGTAGCCTATATAAGTGTAAAGAATGTCCACTATTTAGCATCCCAGAACAAACAATTGACCTGCACCAATATGGATAATCTCCATATGCTATGATGTCAGTTCATGTCGGAGATCAGATCTGGTAAACATGTACATTGAGGCCACACTTACTTAGAATACTTCATTTACAGATCTTTTCACTACTCACAAGAGGAAGGGGTTCCCAATAATTTTTGTGACCATACATCTTTATTACTCATTTTCAATGTAATGCCTCAGTCCCACTGAGCAATTCCTATTCGGCGATTGTCGGCGATGGTGAAATGTTGAAAAGTTTTGCGATGCCTTTGCGATGTGGAGCGACAAAATGAAAAATAAAGGCTAGCAGTCCCACTAAAGTATTCATCGGAGATGATTCTGCGATGAACCTGCTAAAAATGATCAAGATTGGTCGGCGATG
>JAVSBT010017566.1:0-18956 GCA_033118115.1 Pharyngocirrus eroticus
TTGCTCAGCTATGGCAAATTTTCATGCTCAAGCAAGAAATATTTGCTCAAGCTCAGCAATCATTTGAAACCGGGCCCTGGACCTCTCAGACTTCTCAGACCACTCATTTATTTTTTGTAGTTTGAATCGGAGCTCTGAGGGATTGCAAATAGATTTGGTTGCCATTTTTCTTGTGCAATTCCCATTATGTAACATACACATATACTTTATATTATGACATGAACTATAATGATAATATTATTAATAATATTCAATATTTACATAGCACCAATCTCTAGCTACGTTAATTAGTTTCTCAAAGGAGCTTAGCCTTCTTTGAACAAGCAGGTGTACATAAGTTGGTTGCTGTTGAAAGAGTTACACATTTTACAGATAATGTCCTATGCATTGTCTCAAATGGTCAAGGTAAGTTTCATTTAGGTTTCAGAAGCGTGTGGCATAAAACTTAATCAGAGTATGTTCTCCATCCATGACATGTATAGTAATACAATCATATATGATTCAAACAACAGTAATTAATGTTGTTTGACTCGTACATGTATGAATGGTATGGGTTGAGATCAGATTATAATTCGTAAAATTGTCTTAAAAAATGAATTGACAAAAAGCTTTCTTAAACTAGAACAAATGCTGATTTGCCTAGAGTTATCTGAAATGCAAAAGTTTTTATTTCTAAACTTGTTGGAAGAATTCACACCAAAATCAGTAATCTATATGATTATACAATTATGTTCTTTATAATTTCTGTGAACTAAAGGAAGAGAAATTCTCCAAAATGTGAACAATTTTTTGAAAAACAATAACATGATTGCAGAGACTTTTTTGGGACTGGTCTCTTAAATCAATTTGCATGTGTAGATTAACATTTAAATTAATTTTGAAAAAAAATGGAGGTTTCTAAGCTGATAACCAGCTGGCAATGTTTTGAAATAGTAGGCCATACTTTGTATGCGGGTTGCCTTTTGTGGTCCCATTATCAATTTGATTGCAACATGATTCTGAATGACCTTAGCATCAGGGTTTGAAGGTCAGGAAAAGCTTTGCATGGTAAAATTAAAGACTTGGTATTCAGTCGAAATACACATTCAAAGAACACTGTCATCCACAGAGCAGACGGATGAGTTATGGTTTGGATGGAAAATGTCAAGGATTACAGGGATGGTTTATCTGCAAATGGAAAAGCCTTACATAGGTTCTGACACTATGGTATTTAAAGAATACAGATGACTAAGTAATGAATAGAGTTTGTATCTCATTTCCGTTGCCATCTATAGCAAACAAGTGCACTAGTTAATAAAATCAAACAAATTTCTACTTCCTAACTATCTAGATGGTGAGGCAATTGAATATCCCTCTGTATAGGAAAGTTAGTGATCATACTCTGAATTATCATGTATTTTGGAAACTGCCACAAGTCAGAAATTGCTTTCTTTCAGCAGTAATATATTTTCAAATCAACTGTGTTATGGCTGTTAACCTATCTCAAAGATACATACACTATTCTTTCCTTTCAATTTTGTATTAATTCAAGGCAGAAGATTTAAGGCTTTCATCTCATCGGTAGCTTATAAAACCTTACTCCCTATTTTGCTTGGAACTACAGTTTACAGGATAAAATTATTATTGTATTGGTGATAAATTTGATTTAAGCATTTTTTTTACTTTACAACATCTACATTTGTGTAAAGAAGCATTGAACTTGGTGTATAAAAATCTCAAAACTTATCCCTTAATGCCCTCAATGATCTACGCTTAATAAGATGTTTTCTTGCAGGATATCAAGAAAATCAATCATGGAAATTCACAACAAAAAGGAAAAAACAACATGAGGATATGCATGCATTTGAATAATATCAAGGCAAAAAACATAGTCTCAGAGGACTACAACAAAGAAATCCCTGGATTTTAATGTAGAGATTTTTTTATGGATGAAAGAAATTCAAGTGTATATAGATCCTATGTAGTTCCTATTGAGGAGTCATGCATGCAATGGAAATTGTTTGTGTCACAATTTAGGCTATTGAAGATCTTGAACTGTGATTCAGTTCATGTACAGTCATATATCTACATAAAACCATTACAATTCTTTGATAATTCTAATCTTTGTAGTAACATTGCCTAAAAATACCTTAAACGATGCATGGTAGTCTTAGAGCTTTTTTTAATATGTCTTAGGATATATCCCCAAAGTATATTTTCAACAAAAAGATTGTAGCATTTTTGGCTTTGAGGCTTCCTATAAACTTTATCTTTTATAGAAAATGATACATTTGGACATTTTCTAACATAATTACTCAGGAAAATATCTTAGATCGTCACCATGTCCTCTTAAGAAGTAAAATCTAGCTTAGAACAGGGGAATGTCATTCATGTAGTATTGATCCGAGTGGTCAACTAGTTATGATAAAACAAAGCATGGATTGTCTTGTGGGAACCACTATAGAATACATCAATTACTGATGGTATGCAGGGACATGATATTCACCGGTAATCACAAAGGGGAAAACCTACACAATATTATGTATGTGCTCTCAATCTGAAATTACAACTGAAATCTGATCACGTCGCAACTTTGTGGGTTACATTTAATTCTACTCTGTTAGCAAAAAGATAGTAGTATCTTGTCATAAGATGGCATAACCGCAACATTTAGTGGTGACAATACTTAATTTTATGTGTAGCATTAATTCAACCGTAGCGTTGATAATCGGGCAACACAAAATAGTGATATGATTGTATTACTAAATGAAGTATTGATGCCATTTTACCACTATATATTGCTAAACATCACTATTTCTTGTGACCGTGTACAAAGATTTTATAGATTTGGGAGTCAGTTTTATTCTCTAGGTTTCTCTAATGATGATGTCCCGGAATCCATGTTGTCTGTTGATACGTTTACCCTGAGGAATCACCCTTCATTCCGCCCTTCATATTTTTCCACTATCAAGATTGCATTTCATTCATATTTTTTCCCCAGGTGACTTTACCCACAGAAATCATTTTAAATAAAAATTGAGGTTAAATTTGACTTTCTCCTCTGCATACTCTGTATGTTGGAAGTTTTTGTTCTGTGTGCCATATTAGTATCATGTTATATTTATAGAGGTTGGTTGATCTATATGATGTATAAAATATGATATTAATAATGCACCTTTGTTGTGTCTGTTTCATGTCAATTGTTACCATTTTGTAAGATCAGAAGCCAACAAAAAGCCACATGTATTTTCAATTACACTGAACAAAGACAGTTGTTTCATATAAACAAAGGATCAAAAGTTACTATAAATCAATTTCTAATGAAGTTTGACATATTAATTGTCTACATTGTATTTCACTTTAGTTTTCTTGCATTATTGATGGATTTAAATATCAAATAAATCTTCCTTACAGCCTTTGCATACATAACAACATAATCATCATAGTTTGTTGAAAAAGTGACTGTTTGTTTGTGTGTATGTCTTTCTGATCTTTCTTTCTTTTATATTTCTTTTCATCCTTTCAAAAGTACTATACATGTATTTTATTCACCTCTAAAACCAGATCTTTGAAAGTCTATTATAATAGAGAAAACAAGGTTTATTTTTATATAATTATAAAGTAACGCTTTCATCTATAATCAGTTAAAGTATAGACAACAGTGGTTTTATTCCTGAACTGGATCTTTTTGTAACTAAATTAGTTTTTTTTAGTATTGTTATGTGGATCTCTTGTATTTTCTGTGAAAAATTGTATAAAACTTAACAGGAGGCTTTTGTCATAGGTTTTATCTATAAATAGGAGCATGTGAAAGGAAAATTCAAAATGGCAGATAACTAATTTAGTAATAATAATAACTCAGATATTTGATTCCCATTTTTAATGTTAAATATCTTCCAAGCAACCATGACCTTTGAAACAATATTCTTGAAGATTTATTAATGACTCTATGCGAGTTACATGCCACTAAATAGCCTTGTTCCAGTTTATTTCTAAGATTCTAAAATAGCTTTTTCTCATTAGACAACTTGGTACATGATATATATTTTGGGTGAAGTGGAGAAAAAAGTATCTTCATTTTCTATGGTACAGCTGATTAATGCTTCAGGGTTGAAATGATATTACATTTGGGTACTAGAAACTAAAACTAGTTCTTGGACACAGATGAAAAATGAGCATGGCTGTGGGGTGTTCTCCTTTAAAATGTCATGATAAAGTGCTTACATGTTTAAAGCAGCCATTTTGGATTGATGTAATTTACATTAATGAAGAAGCAGAATTCCCTTCAGTCCTGGTTTAATTTTTTAAGGGTACTAAGGGAACTAGTAGTGCCCTCACAGAACTCCCTGTGGGCTTTAAAAACCCGAGGTTTCTAGACAGTCTATATGATTATTAGAAATTACCACCAAAATGTGAATGTTATCAATGACTGACATCATTTAAAGCATTCATTTATGGACAAACTAATCTACATTTTAGCCAATAATGAATGTTGAAATGTTGCTGCAAGAAGCATAGGTATTTTTCTTTACTTAATTCTAATTACTCACCCATTTTAAGACCTCACAGCTCAGGCTGCTAAGGTCACTGTGAATTTCAGAGATACATCTCATTCTAGAAAACCCTACACTCAGGACAATTTAAGCCTTCCTTTGGCTTTCAAAATTCAAATCACATCTTCTTGACTGACAGTACCCATGCCTTTCAATCTATATACATAGAAATAAATGATACTTCTTTTGAAAACTCTGTCCTGACCTAGTTCATATCTGGTTATGTGACAAAACAGAAAACAGCCAATCAATGGTGATCATATAACAGAAGTCCCCTGTTGGAAAAGTATACTTGTACGGTCAATATTTTCTCTTCTTATTTGAAATTCAGTTGTCTTCCTTATGCTTACACAAATTAGTAAGAACTTGCCAAGTCACACCTTTGGGAGAAGAGACTGCGCTGGTGTTGTTGACTGAGGAATGATCACAGGAAATCTTATCAATGTCTTGTTTAAGCAATTACCATAAATGACTGGTTTAGTGGAAAGGTAATGTTCAGTGAAACTACTCTATGTAGACCACCTTTACAGTTGAATTAGGAGTTAGATAAGATAAGTTAAAACTTTGTTGTCCTAAAAGAAATTTGTCTTATGTGATATAAGGACATAGAAAAACAGAAAAGCTACTGTACAAATCATTGCTACATGTATAATCTATCTTGGAGTGCAAAAAAAAGAAGAAAAAATGAAAATGTATATAGTTTGTAAGCTGAATATTCACACAATGTGTCTTGACAGAATTTCTAGAATAAAACATTTTTGGATGATACATGGATAAAACAACCAGCTATATATATGACAAAACTACAATAACCCATTAAACAAAGCATATAGGATAAATGAAATTCCAAAGTAAGACATGGAAAATAACAAGGGTTTGATGATGCAAGTGGTAAAAAAGTGTTGGTCATTAAAAAAGTTTGACATTATGATACTTGATTTATACATAAATGAGGCCTATATGTAGAAGTTATTTTATAATGAAGTGGTTTTTAAGTGAGGCATGGCTGTATATACATGTACATCTCATACTATTTGTACCATTCCCTGAATCATTTATCATAAATAAATACACCTTAATGATAATGTTACCTTACTCATCACAGACACAAAGGGTTTATAATGAAGTTGTATACATCTCATACGTTGTACCATTCCCTGAATCATTCATTAAGTGGATACCTTAATGATGATTTTATCTTAGTCATTTTATGGGGATTGGGGTTAATCAAGAAAATCATCACACAGACACATCATGACTTGGAACTAATATCAAAATAACAAACAAGAATGTGAACATATTTGATTCAAAAAGTAATGTTATGTACTTTGGAATTTCATGATGGTGTTTTTCCTAGAATTTGTTTATAAAGGACTTTCATGGCATGCCATTTATGTCTCTGTGGTGCCTAGAAATCTATTTTTTAAATTCAGAAGTTCATCATGAATACTCTGGATACTTGAGCTGGAATTATCCAAGATATCAAGGGTAACAGTCCCTTCTGCCCTATCAGTGAACTAACGACATCACTTGTTTACTGTTTCATTGTGTTTGTAAAAGAAATCTTGATAATTATAGGTACTAATTTATAAGAATGCTGATTAATTTGTAAGCGTCTACATCCTTTCCATGTGATACTTTTAGAATTGTCTTTGTTTAACACTAGCTGTCATGATCTGGCAGCGCAAAAATGTGTCATGTTTGTGTATCAGCCATGTACAAATTAAATCTAGAGGTCATGAGAGGACACAATTTGCGTGTATTGGAATTTGTACACCACTGAGACCATACAATCTTAATCCATTTTTCTATGTATGTACAGGATCTGTTATTGCAACATTGCAATTTGATGAAAAAACTCATAAAAAATTGTTTGACTAATTCTTGTTTAAAGTTAAAGGTCATATCACTCAACATATTTACTGCTCCTGTTTCTCTAATTTTATATTACCCGAGTATTTTAATACCTAAAAGTATTTAATATGAGTTCCTATAAGGAATTAGTCATTTACTGTGCTTTTCTCAGAACAATGTTAGGCCTTATATGAGATATGTAGGTATAAATGCAATGAGTCATTGAGTGTTTAAGTTTATAAATCTTTATTAAATATCAGTCATACACATTAATGAAAATATATTTTTCTCATTTCATACAATGCCCAGAAACCTATATAACCCTGAAGAGAGTCCTTGATGACTCGAAACATGTAGGTTTCAAACCGCATATCTTTTGTGATGGACTTTATCATTATTTTTTATATATATATATATATATACTAAAGCTGAATACAATGGCCAACAAATCTAAGAACTTTGTTTTAATTGCTTTGGTCTTAAAAGAGACTCCTTTTCTCTCGCAAAAGGTCAACCGGAGAGAAGAAGAAAATTGTCAATTTAGCATGAGACAAATTCAATCAGGCCAATACAATGCAGTATCTTTAGCATTTTCTCCTTTGATCAATAATCAGATTAGATTTGTTGAAATCATTAGGGTCTTACTTCACCATAACATTTGTTGGGAAAAACATAATGCATTTAGATTGCTTGGTTGCGGGGGATATAGTGCCTTAACGTCAAACCAGAAAAAGGAATGAACAAAGTGTTTTTGTATTCTGCAGGCTGTTTTAACACAAATATTCTCCAATATGCTCATCAATCCTTTAGCTTGAATAGATGTTCATTTACTGAGAAACAAGGCATTGAATACAATGGTGTTGTTCTAGAATGCATGATTATCAGAAACAAGAAAATAGATCCTGGGGACATAGGATTTTCACTGGAGTACAAGTGTTTTGGGGTGGGTTTTTTTCATTGTGTCATTATGGTTTGATCATTAATTGTCGATTTTATTTAACATTGGAAGCTTTCTTTTTTCTTCTATATAAGTACAAAGGAATTAAGAACTGTTCTTAGGTTTTTCAAAATTTTACTTTATAAATTTACTTAATATTCCAGGAGTAATGAACTATAATAATGTTTTGTAGAAATAAGCAAAGGTTGCTTCATAGGGTTGATGTATAAACATATGTTATGTTTGTTTCAAAGGATTTAAGATGGGGCAAGTTGTGCTATACTTATGTCTTGTTACAGAATGACTTATGTATATTGTTATTTGTGTAAATGTATATATCTTTCCTCTTTAAGTCACTAGTTAGTAGTTACACAAAACAGTCATATAATAAATCTGCGTCATCTCAAACAATTCAGTTTGCATAAACTCTTTTACTCCAAGATATAACCAGAAAACTTGGCAAAATGCTATGGGTATACAAATCCTTGTGTGAGAGAATGAGTCTGACAAAAAAAAATATATTGGCATCTGATCTCGAGTTGCTTTCTATTCATTATGTAAATTGGAGTGGCATACTTCTTTTCATTTGATGTTAATATGGCCAATAAGGAGTTTGTAGTGGTCTAAAGCTTTGTATTGCTTCAAGTCTTCACAGGTTGTGTTTATGCACATAGTCAATGGGTCTCTCTTATGTTTATCAGGCAGATAATTCATGATTTATAGAAGAAACAACTTGAATAATCTTTATTTTCTCACCCAATACAGCAACACAGACTATTCATTATGATAGGTTTCATATGTTTTAAAAAGATAACTACGAAAGCATTCCTTTAATACTTCATTACATATTCTTTTGATTTTATCTATTACAGTACTGTAAGGTTTACATAGTGTAAAATTCATGAGATAGTTCAAAATGCAAGTACTCTGCCCTTGTATTAGAAAGTAACATACAATTTATGTAGTATCTGATTCATTATAATTATTCCACTTGAAAAGCCCCATAAAGATTTTTTTCAACCAGTTTTGAAGAAAGGTATGAAGGAATTTTTTTCTTCTCCTATTGTATTGATGTTTGGTACACTTTATAACGCTTCTACCATGGTAAAAAAAAAAAAAACCTATATGAAATGTAGATGAGGCACGATGGAATAGTCTAAATATGGCTCTTGGGCTTAGACTAAAACTGCTGCCTACTATGTGAACTTTCCCCCAGAAAGCTTGGACTGAGTTTAACATTGAATAATGGGATAATTTTCTAAGAGTTCCCTTATCAATTTTTTACATTTTATATTTTCAGTCAGACACTAGACAAAAAGAAGTAAGTGTTATTAGTATAATGACAAAATCAAAAATCCATGCAATTCATTAGACCCAATGATACCTCAATGAGAGATCAATTTGAAACCTTACAGTAGAACTCTATGTATGTTTTTTTTATGGAATGATTTTAGTTCCTTACACTTCATAGCTCTGTTGGCACTAGAAAACTCGTGATATGAAATCATATAGAGCAAGGGATAAATTAGGTCATGAAAAAAATGACAAATTTTGATTAATTCAACAGAACATATCGGTGATGGGATTGTTTTTAGTAATTTTTATGGAAAAAATTGAAGAAATGTTTTTTATTATGTTCATGTTGGTGTGTTAGTATGCTAAGATATTCATTAAATCTAGTAATTTTCCTACCACAAAATGTTAAGTACATGTATATGACATATGAAAGATTAAAACAGTTCTGATGTCTGAAATCTAGCTTGAATTTTGAGGTTGCTTTGACATTATTCTGATAACTATACAATGGTGATTTTGTTATGAGAGCTGCTTATCCAATCTCATCAAATCTTGGTAAATACTACTTCATAATGATCTCAATAGACAATACAATGAAGTTTGCCTTGAACTATTGTGACATTTGAAAGCATTGGCATAATTTTCACCTTTCAAGGTATATCGACTATTCAGCTGCTTTGCAAATCTTTTATTCTTGTAACCGATCCAACAGCTATTCTGTAATTATACCTCAAACCTTGTGCATATTCATGCCACCTACAAATGTAATCCATTTATCCATCTGGATCGCCATTGATCCAATTGTCGTATCTAATCTACAATGGTGTCCATTCTTAATATCAATAAATCAATTTATCTAAAATGTGTATATTTGTATTCTGCCTTCAGTTGCTTGTTCCTTCCATTTTCTCGCTACCATAATTGATGATGAGGTGGAGGCAGCATTGACGAGCTCAAAAGGAGAGTTCTATATATAGCAACAACCTTTTGAAGCTGTAGTGTAGACCTATTGCAGTTTTTTTTCAAAAATAGGGTGACACTGTTATATGATCTTGTATGCTTTTTTCTATAGTCTCTTTTTTTTTTATGTTGATCAACTAGCAATATTAAAGAGCACTCAGTCTGCCTGTTTAAGGAACCTAGAAAACACAAAGTACTTAAAGTATTGGTTCTTTTATACATAATGCTGATACACTTTCACATAGTGAAAACATGTTCTATTTAGACCTGCTATCTGGTCTTTTGGAGCAGATTTTAAATCATTGGTCTCTTTTTCTCTGTATTCTGATACAACCCCATTACATAATCAAGTGAAAGAATACTGATGGTAATGGCTGAAAATTGTCATTTTCATACCTGTCTGTTTTCTGTGACAAAGTATTTGAAACAATTCCCAATTGCTATCTATGTAGGAGGCCTATTCATTCACAGTAGTCTGTCTTACTTTCTCTCTAAACTACATATAAGGAGAAAATTAAAAAACTTTCCTGGTACTCTGTGGGAAACCAGTTCTTATAAAGAAAAGCATACAATAAGACACTCCATGCCTTCAAAATGTTATATTCAATACCTATAGAGCATTCAAAAAATTCTTAATCTGTTATGGTATGACAGTACACTGAGTCAGTTCAAGGTTCCCTGAAAACTTTCAATGAAAGAATACTACAGCAGTGAATCTTTGAGAGAAACGCATGCAATTTTGATGTTCTTATTGAATGTATATTGAATCCTTGACAAGGAGACTAGATAAAAAAACATGTAGAGTAGGTGAACTTCTTTTATGAGAATTGTAAAGTATCTTTTCTGATCAATAGTAATTACATCGAGATGACTTTCTGCCTAACGTGTCTATCGTCAGTTATGCTTGAAACACATAGCAATGCTATGCAGCCAAGCATCATCTTTCAAGCAAGAGCCTGGATTTGTTTTTGTCAAAATTGCTAACCAACCAAACTTCAATAATTACTTTGTCAAAAAAGACGAGCAGATTATGACAAAGTGACCCAGTAGGATGACATGTAAAGTGATTGAGCTGGTAACATTTTTTTACCATCAGACTTTTAGATCTTTCCCTAAACTTCAATTCTTTAATTATGATATTTTTTCATCTAACTGCAACTGCAATAGTTCTCATCAGTGTATTATTTCACTTTCAACAAATATTTCTCTCATAACAAAATCTATTTTTATCAGTGTGTCGGCAAATCAGATAAAGTAGCAATGGTTTTAAGATGTATATTTAATGGAAAAATATTCCATGGAAAAGAAAATCACTGAAATTTTTATCACAGAATAATTCAGGTCATGTCGTTTCTATGGAAAGAATAACCCAATAATCTTAGTGAATGATATCTTGTTGCTAAGGAAAGGGGTCAAGCTAGCATTGGTGTAGCTTTTCATTAACTGTCATCTGATATGGACGTAAATGACAAAGAAGAAAAGTATGATGAAAGATGCCTTTTTATTGATTGTATCAATGCAAAAGGCCAACTTATCACTCCTTACATCACACAAATGTGTAAATATTGGCCAAGTTTCTATTTTCATTCCTTTTTAAGTGTGGGAAGGAGGTAAGTGACCTTGTGAGAAAAATGTGCTAAGCCTTGATTGAAGCATGAAACACTAAAAGCTTGTTGTTGAATGATCGAATCAGTTTAATTTCATTTTGGGACTAGGAGTTTAAAACTTATTTCTTTAAACAAATACAATGAATTTACATTAAAAGACATTACATATCACAATTAAAAGAAAATCGGTCACAAACACTTGTCCACAAGCTAAACCTAAATTGATATTGACCTTTGACCTAATTATTTCAAGGCCGTTCTGACAGGCTACTATGGGGATTTTTTGTTAATGTATTGAAAGGGTCATCTTGATGTCTCAATTACTATGCCATTTACCTACCATTTGTACATGATAGTCACTAGTGGTGTATTGACAAGCAGCTTTCGGGAGTATGTAATAATGTGATAAAACAAGACAGCCCAAGTGATATATTTTCATTGGGTTGATGAAAATACTAGGTATCAATTTTTATTCCATGAGCTCACAAGAAATTTAACACAGATTACTAATAGTGCCTAAGAATTATATATATATATATCTATGCTGTATAAAAATACCATAACAGATCCTGTATTATTATTAGGCTTCAATTTGCATCATATTCACATTTTGGGATATGACTTTTGTTGCACTGTGTCAGAGGAATAAGTTTGTGTTCAAGAACTGAAAACAAAAAAATGATCCAAAATAGGTCTACAAGCATAAGATATACACATTAATTGAGTTGTTCTGTTGATTGTAAAACAAAAGTGTCACACTTTCTATGAATAATTACATAATATATATGATGTTATGGATGATTAATTATCAAACACTTTTTACATGGGATGGAATCTGTCCGCTTTGCATTTCCCAAAAGGCCCTGTAATAGAATGTAGGTCTGAACTTCACTGTTGGATCCCTGTCATATTTACTTAAATATAGTAGACAAGAGCAAATGTTTAGCTGAACAGTTCTTTTCAAATGGCTCAAAGCTTGTCATTTAGGAAGTTTCATTTAAATATGTCTAATCAAAAGGTTATTGTCACAGTTTTCTGCAGCTAGCATTTCAGGTGTTTGCATTCTGTTGAAGGTTTCTGTGATTTGAATGAAAGGCTGACAGTGTATAATTATGCTGTTTTGAGAAAAATCCATCATGGGTATTATTTGATTTTTCATTGAAAATGAAATGATGTTTTTAGTTTCTTTTCTTGCTTTGGTGCAGTGCAAAGCCAATTTTGAATGTCAGATTCCAGCTACTGCTAATCCAATCTATGTAATAAGAAAATAAAGGCAGGGGATGGTGAATATTTTATTTCAATGGATGCACCTTGACTTCCTTGAGGGTTGATGATGATAAAATAGTAATAGCAATGACCATCTATATAAACGTAGGTTTAGATGACAATTTCTTTGTCCATCGTTTTGTCTTTTGAAGCTGTTGCGTCCATGAAATAGATTTACATCAATGTTTAGAACACAGTGAATAAGATCTCCATTCTTATGACATAGAATTGTATTGATTTTTTCATCATTTTATCTATGGATTTAGGCTGCGTTGATGGTCAGCTGTAGCTCAAATGGTTCATCTTCATGTCATGGGAACGATGAGATAGCTTTCAATCCAGGGGGGATAAGAACAAATATTTTGACACCCTCATGAATTTTTTGTCAAATAAGTCAGCGTATTTTTGCAGCTTCAATAGCTCTCTTTTTCAAAAGCTTCCCCTTTTGGTTTCATTTCTTGCTTGAAAGCAAAAGATAGTCAACAAATCAATGATGTTTGGAAACGATCTGCACTGATCAAATACTAGAGTTATGGCCCTAAGCTACTATGGAATATGATGTAGCTCTTTTTGTAACACTATCTTTGATTTTTTTCCCTCTCTATCTTTCTTATAAAAAGTACCTTGGCCAATGATGTCATTTTCTTTCATTCATCTTTGAGTTGGGCTAGAGTCTTGTCAGACTGAGGCCCTATTTATTATACAGTTGAATCATGTAAGAAAAAAAGAGCTCAGCAGTGAGGGCAAATGTCTACCAAAAGACTGGGACCCTATTTATCACCAAGTATTACTTTGGTTGGAGGGTAGAATTCTAACACAACTAGACTGGGTCCATAGTGCATCACAGGTTGTAATGACTTTAATAAACTGTAGTTTGTGAGGGGGGTAAATGTCTACCCATACAAATCATCTTGACATAAAGACCTTATCCTTGAGGGCAAAAGTGAATCATTGAAGACTTTCACTAGAATAAGAAGTCTTTGAACATTTTATAGATTTGGTGTTCCTTAGGCAAGGCTAATATCAGATATGATCATTATTTATTGTAATGGACTATTCTTGCTGTACAAATAAAAAAAAGCTCTTACTTTTTACATTTACTGAAGGATAACACAGATTAATACAACTCTATGCACTTATTGAGAATGTTTTAAGCAAGAAGAAGAAAGACAAGAATATTGGTTTCTATCAGACCATGTCAGTTACACGATAAGTGTATCCTCTATGCATTTAAAAAGACAGAATAGTGTCAGCACAGGCACATGTTAATCTCCTTGTAAGATTTACATGCAAATTAGATACTTCAGTTTGAGATGGTTGTTTTTAACTTTGTATAGAACACTGGGTTAACATGGAACAAAGGAATACATGCATGATTAAGGCAGCGAAACGTGTTAAGTTCTGTTACCATCTTTGAGGTTTTTTTAATTTGAAGCTCATCTGCAAAATTCAATAAACATTTTTGTCAGTAAAAGTATACAATTTTGGTTTCTGCACTTCATTGTGTACATATCAATTTCATTGAAAGGTTATTTACCTTTTTACAATTTTTAAAAAATAAAAAATTAACTCCTTCAATTTTTAAGATATCAAAATACAAAATAAATCTCAATTTAGAGCATTTTGATATCTTCAAAATTGTGATTTTGTAACTATATGATGCTATTCATTATTATTTTTTATCAACTGCTGAAAGATACAAAAAATGACAAAAAAATATTTTTTTTCAAAAATGCCAATTTTTTTATCTTTCAACAGCTGATAAAAAGTGACAAACAAAAACATTTATCTATAAAATTAAGAATTTGAAGTTATAAATATGCTCTAAATTTAGATTAATTTTGTATTTTGATATTTTGAAAACATTTATCAATAAAATTTGTTGAAGAGAAGGTTAGTTGGCATAATGATATTCTATTTTATCCTTTCTAAGTTCTATGCATCGGATTTAAAAAAGAAAGTCATTGGTTTGGCAGCATTGTTTCTACAATGGTTTGCTAAATATTTCCCTGAAATACTGTAGAATACCAATAATATAAACTGAACCTCTGATTGTTTGTATAAACAATGGGCCAATTAGGACATGTCGTAATATATACAATGCTATTTGGAAGGCATTTAGATCCCTACAGTCATAACACTATTATGTGATAAATAAATTAACACTATCAATTACCACCTGATCGGATTAATAGAACCATGTTCTGCTCTCTTAATTAATTCAGGCGTATGATTAGGTCAATATTAATGAAACAGAGCTTTCCTTAAATCAATCAAGGATGTAGTAAAGGGACAATCAAATCTCGGGAAGGAAAACGCTGGTTATAAAAGGGACAATTAAATCCAGCAAGGAAGGGAGAAAGAAGTAACGGTCAGGTTTTACTATCATAAAGATCTTTTTATTGAGTTATAACAAGGAACTGTTGTTGGATTGATTTTATGTGAGATGAATAGTGGTATATTGAGGCAGTGATATTACATTTTCTAAATGGTGAACTTAATTCTTGGACATTTTGTGTGACTCTATAGGCAAATGTTAACAACATAGAATTCTTTAAATGGTGACACTCTTAGACATAGATATAGAAGTCTGAAGTTAAAAATTCATTAAATCTTCACTTGTAAACACTCTTTGACAGGTTTTGACGGGTTTTACACAGTTCTGGATGTTTCTTGATGCTAAGTCCAATGCTAACTTCTCAAAATCAGGCCATGGACAATGTGTTGTCATTCCCCTTAGTCTGTTTGCTTTTTAATAAGTAAAAGTGAATTCAGATTTGATGGAATTTGCAGATTTTGAAACAATGTGTTGCCTTGACTTTGAAAACAGAAGTTTTGCCAGCCACCTATATTAGTTATTTTATCTACGACAGTGCAAAGTATATCTGACTTTTGATTTAAGACTGGCAGTTAGTATTCATAACAGACAAAAGTTATAATAATAGACAATTAGTACTACCATAAGTGTGCAGTGTAACTATAACTTATCAGAAATTTAACTTTTAGCTTTTTTTATGACAAACTTTCATTGACTTGATACACATCTGATTAACATATAGATAGACTAAATCCATTCAACAGTAATAAATCATGTGTCTTTAACCTAGGCAATTCCATTACATGCTGTAGTCAGGGAAGGGAAAATATGACATATCAGTTATATTGATGCATTTTTGCTGTAACTTTGTTATGATGCTCATTAACTGTCAAATAATGCCTTTACCAATATACCCGAAGGACAACTTTTGAAAGACAGTAAAACGCTGAAATGAAGTATACTATGTAGATGGAAAAATGCTTTCCCTCTAGCTCTAGCATCAAAACGAATAATTTTCTCATGCATGTTCTTATCAATATGCAGGGCTATCTTTCTGCTCATATGATCAGATACTCATGGTATTGGTTAGCAAAAATTGCTTGAAATACATTTATTTCTTGTTTATTTCATTTTGTTTGAAGTGTCAGCTGAAAATTTAAGGATACTGATGACATGATATGCAGTATGATGTGATATGATATGATATGATTTGATATTATTACGATACAATATTATACAACACTAGTATTGTCTATTTCAAAGAAAATACTCTTATATCTAATATTATGATTTTCTATGTCTTAATGAAATAAGTATACCTTTATTATCGAGGGCAAAGGAATAAGGCTTGTTGTTATGACTACTTACACAAAAAAATGTTGACTTGCAGGAAAAATTATATTGCCTTTTGGAATCCTAAAATATTTCTTCCAGGGCCTTATATTCAAGAAGTTAACCCCCCTTCCCTAGTCTTCCAACCTCCCTTCTAACATACTCATTGTCTACTTGATGGCTGAAATGCCTTTTGTAACCAATCAATACAGCCTAAAGATTTATCTTTCTATCTTCTTGCGGCTTATTGGCAAGACTAAAATTGGTATTTTTGCAGCAGCAGCAAATGTGAAAAAGGCAAAAGCGGTGATTTATGATCTAATTGTGGTCAAGCAATTTCTGTGTTTGATCAAAACATACAGTCTCCATACACTTGCGATGGAAAAGAAGGTCAACATGAAGCTAGCCTTGGATGCTAAATCATATCAGTAGACTTGATTGGAAATGAAAATTGTTTCCTTTCATGAAAAAAAGGAGTGAATAGCTTTCTTGCCAAATCATTGTTTGTTTGCTAGGATGTGTATGGTATCTAACTGTTAATGCATCTGACTCGGGATAAGACTTCCCCCCCCCCCTCTTCTCTTCATATACTGGCATAGGCAGATACGCATTATGTCTTCTTTTTTTTAGTTTATTCCACACTATTGCTTGTCTGTGAGTGACAGCGCAAAGGAGAACACTTGTCATCTTTTAACAAAGAGTAGCAGTGTTGGATGTCTTCTCTCTATTAACGTTTATAAGTGTATGCATGCATGACGGTGTATCCCGTGGAAGATAATTTATCTGAGATTACCCTCCTTAGAAGTTAGATATCAGAAACAAAAGAAACAATTCCACATTCAAAAGATAAAGGATTTTGTTCAACTTATTATATAGGTAGACTCAATCTTGTCGACATTATCATTATATAGGAGGATTAAAGCTAAATGTTTAGAAAAGGGAATTAAACAAGAAATTCTACTTCCTTGTCATTGAAAAAACTCCTTTTTCATAGAGCAATTCTCATTGCAAAGATAAGTCTTCATTGAAGATCATTTTGTTTTGGTCTCAAACATCTTTCTATTAATGATTCTAATAGCATTGATTTTCTCCCAAGCCATCGTCCTCAATTGGCAAACATTGTTGACCAGTCTTGATTTTAAAGATATCTGAAATGTGTAGTTTTTGCAGGATAAGTGCTAACATTAAGATGGCCTCTTATTTCAAATATTTTCTATCTTACCATATAAAGTTGGTCACAACAAGGTCACCTGAAGGTCAAATTCCAAGCAATATCATTTTCCCTCCAATTTGATAGATCCAGGGTTTTAGAAAATCAAGCAAGCCTTTTAGTTACCTACACAAGGATATAGAAGTTCCTGAGATGTGTTGCCAAGGACGTTTTATTCATTTCAAACTAATGGACTACCAAAGTATAAGGGTAAAACATAATGTTTGATGTAATAGATGCCATTAAGTTAAAAGAAAAACCAAATTTATCAATTAGTTAGTGTGCAGCTTTACATGATGCAGTTCTATAGGTAGAACTACACACACACATTCATATCCCTCCCATCCACATCATCTATCTTGTAATGTTTTATCTTTACATTTGTGGCCACTAAGCCTCCAGTTATGTGGCGCTTTAAGGAAATTTGTGATTGACAATTATGGGTTGTTTACATCTCAATTTTCTTTCTATCGTCTGACAGGGATCTTTAATTACCTCTTTATCAAATCATCTAAAGGTTATTCAAAGGAACAGGGATCCCTTGATTGGAACCCACATTAAATATCTAGTCTTCATGAATGAGTTGTTAATGATTTTTACCTTGTGTAAGACAGAGGTTTTTTCTTTTAAATAGTCTGCTACAGATTCTTTCATAAGGCATCCAGTAGGCAAAGAAAAATCTTTCAATTTATAGTGAACTTAACAGAACTTTAGTATGTCTTAAATTGCAAAATAAAGATCATAAATGTATTGACATATTTGAAAGTTCGATCAGTGTATATATAAGACCTTAAAAAAAATCACTTTTCATGGATATAGAATCCTTTCAAAGGTCAGGCAATGAAAAATGCGACCTCTCATAATCATATTCTGTAGACCAACTTTATGGATACAGTGTTACTGTGTTACTGTGCTAGTGAAAATACTGAAATAGAATCAGGGGATCAATTGAAGTTAATTCTATTGAAATCTTCTAAAATTGCTTGTCTTTTTTTCGCTTTATATTGCCAATACATTCTTATCAACAGCTTATGCAAATATCATATTGCTATGCAGCAAAGGATAGTGGAGAATGTCCTTTGCCAACACCTGGATTTATAGATTATAGATTAAGATCAATCATTATTACTTAGGATTTGTATTTTATGGAAGTATTTGGCTTTTTCCTAGCATACATGTATCGATTTGTGACAAGCTCAACAAGTATCTTGACACCTTTTTTTTATCATGAGAAGAATACAACACAGCTATGATTTATAGATGGAATTACATGTCTGAATGGTATACAATATTCATTATAATGTTTCAAATATTGACTGTACTTCTCACCATGGACATAAATCTAACCAACTGTCAATAGGATAACAAAAAGAAATGGTCTGATTGAAAATTGAGTGATATAGATTAGTTATAGTGGACTTTCTGTTGTATTTTATATTGCACAAGTCTGGGTAAATGTTAATCATTAAAACCATTAACCTATTTTAGCAAACTTTTGAAAACATATTACAATAGCACCGTTCTGGGTTCGCTGCGATCCTGGCGGTAAAAGCGGTCTGTGCGGGGGCTATACAAGTGTTACGGAGAAAAACCCAGGCCACTTTACGTTACAATATGGGCTAGTGTCTAGTGACTAGAATGACAG
>JAVSBT010017677.1:0-18930 GCA_033118115.1 Pharyngocirrus eroticus
TGCAAAAGACAGAATAGAGTGGAATGTTAGAGTGAGGCGTGCAATGTCAGAAGACTGATGAAAAGCACCATTTATATTATATGACATACAAAGACATATAAGTGGTAACCTTTGATCTTGTCTTGCTTTGACTATCATCTTAAACATAATAAATAATTGTATTTCCAATAAACAACTGATCATCTTTGAAACAAAAAACCTCATTCAAATAAATAAAAATTTAAAAATAAGCTAATCATATTATGCTTTGATGTTTTCTTTCTAAAATCTAAATATATGGCCTTCAATTAAGAAAACAAGAGAAGAGAAGAGAAAATAAAGTACGGGTATGCAAGCCTTCCCAGAAATTACCATTAAAGGATTACAGCAAACAATCCTGATATTTGGTTATGTGATCAACTACAGGTGCTTTACTCCCCCACAAATGCCATGGCAGTATAATGGCAGTGACATTAACAACAGAACTTTGTATTTTCCTGCTGGTTCTGGCACCTATGAGCAGGCAGTGCTAATGAAAAGGATGTTTACAGCTGTTCTTTGAATCCCTCTTCTAGTTTTAAGGTATTAATATGCCTCAAAGAATAAAAATGCAATTTCAAAGTGATTTGCTTCCAACTTTTTTATCCATTTCCGTGGAAACCGCAAAATAAAGATTGCACCCAAGCAAATCAAATAATGGGATTATTTGTTGTAACATTCTAATCTGCATAAGTCTTTTTTTTTCAAATTGAGGATAATTTAATAACTAGTTCACACACACACCAAAAGAATTCTGATGAAGACATCAATGTTTGTGAAAACAAAATCACATTTGAGCAGTATAATCTTTGTTGACATAATATCACATAATCCAGGCCTACAGCAATTATGAAACAAGTGATACATAAAGCACAAAACGCTAACAATATAGTAACAATTTAAAGTATAAGGTTTCAGCATATTGCAACCAAATTAAGCCATTTTTCGTATTACAAAAATGTGTTGTAGGGCTTTAATAATTTAACATGTGGACACAACAGGATCATAAGTATTCTATATAATCACTTATCAAAACAATTCAATTTATATTTCAATTAAACAACTGTTCCTTTACATAATATGCAAATTAGTTTCTTTTCAAGTTGCAGTGTCCAACATTTTGTACTTGTGAACTTACTTTTTAGAGGGGAGGGGAGGGGTTCCTTGGGACTTGGGAATTGGCCTTTTTAATTGTTTGGGACTTGGGATTTTCAGATTTAATTTCTTGGGATTGGGAATGGACATTCTAATTGTTTGGGATTTGGGATTTTGCATTTGAATTCTATGGGATCTGGGATTTAGGGGTGTCCTTATTTGATGTTTGTTTTTTGGGGATTTGGGATTTTGATTTTTTATTCTTTGGGAACTGGGAACAAACCCCCCCCCCCTTTTTAAATAGACCCTAAAGAGAGTCCTTGGTGGCTTAAAACATGTATGTTTCAAACCTTGCATTTATTTCTGTTGGATTTAACTATTATCAAAATATCTACCAATAGTTTGTTTGTTTGTTTTTCTTTGGTGAATGGTATTCACCAAGGATAGCAGTAAGCACATAAAAGTCTGAGACTTATTTCCAATGTGGTCCTCCCCAAAGCCTTTAATCTAGCCAGTTGAGAGCCATGAAAAAATCATTGCCGTGCCCGGGGATTGAACCCTGGATGCTGGATGGATGATCAGCTACACTGACCACTACACCATGGAAGCCCTAGTTTGAAGAAGTTTGATTGTCTAAAAATTTAGTGGCCGCTCATATGATAAGATTCAAGCATTTTATCACCTTTGGCTTTTATTTAATTTATTTTATACTATTATTGGCTGTAGTTAGACACCTTTCCCAATCGGTTTAAATCGATTTATAAACAATTAAACCGATTTTAAATAAATCGATTTAAACCAATTGTACACCTCCTTTTTAAGGAATTTAATCGGCTCTGAAGCCAAAAATATATTATTTTCTCTGTGGGAAGTCTACACTGAACAGACTGCCCATGTAAAACAAACAACTTCCACTACTTTTATCAAATAATAATAATGAAAATAATAATAATGATAAAAGAAGTAGGTGAGTTAGAATAGAAGTATGATGAAAGCCCATCTTCTATCCTTACATGTAACTGTTCTGCTTCCTTTGACACAAGGGGACCCTGGCAATTTAGCCCTGAGTCATTTCACAACATGAAAAATAATTCTCACCTTTTTTTAATTACAAAGTTTACATTAAATAATTGTGAAATCAGTTTTACACCTTTTAAGCTTTTATATGTTGAAGTTGAAATAAATATCTATTCATCTTCGCATACGTGGAAGGGAGAGAATAGTTCTTTAACAAGGTAGGTTACAGAAAGGCAATTTGATGTAACAGAATTTAAATCTGAAAATTATTTGTGTAGTTTATTTTTGTGTAAAATCTAAAGTTTTTAAAATAATTACTGCAACAAAAAAATGACTTAATTTGGTATTATCATGTTCTTAACTTATTGATATATTTAATTGTGAAGGTCTCTGCTGAATCAAAAAGTTATATTTCGACTTGAAAATAAACAATAAGTTTAACTTGTTGATCTTAATTTCAGATCTTTTTGAATTTAAAAAGATGGAAAACTGCACTGATTTGGATACAGCAGGACCGGAAACGGCCGCCATTCTGAATTGTAGTTACAATTTCATTGCTACATGCCTTGGACTTGTTTTCACCATACTTTCCCTTATTTTGGGAGCTATTGGGGCTTTACTGGCTGCTTACAAAATTTGCAAATGTAAAGTTGCTGTGAAGAATTTTCCATTGACATTGAATATTGTGGTTTGCACATGCCTTGCCACCATGATTTTCATGCCTTTACACACAGTACAAGAAATTTCTAAGTTTTTCTCAAAAGACATGTCATATCTTTGCTATTTAAAGAATTTCATATGGAGACTTTGTGAATCAACTATTTCAATCAGCTTTGTTATCCTTGCCATTCAACGGTCTCAGACAATATGCGGCCGAAGTGGCTTACTGACGAAAAAAATTGAAGTGTTGGGGACCATTGTGTCTTGGCTGTACTCCATCCCGTATTCTGTATTTTGTGCAGTCATCACTGTTTCATCACAGGTAGAAGCCAACGAAATTTGTTGGTATATAAATTCACAGCCGTCTTCGACGGAAATTCTTGTGACTGTTGCGGTGATTCCATTTATCACTTTGTGTGCTTGCGTCGGCGGTATGTGTGCATCTTATGGGAAAATTGTGAAATTTCTGATACGTGAAGCCAAGTGTCGTCACTTTGAGCTTCAGGGGCCTTTACCCTGCCAAGCTGAAGCAATTAATTTTGAGAACACCCTGCCTTCTAATCACGAATCAGAGAAAGTGAAAAAGACAAACGATGCTATCATTGGCAAGTCAAATAGTTATGCAACAAATACTGAAAATTCTGTAATATACGAAAACGAATTCACCCAAATTAGAAAACTTAGAAAAAAATCACAATTAACATCCAAGGAAAAGTCAGAGAGGGTGAGAAAGAATGCAGTGATTTTAGAAAAAGAGATGCCAGTTCGAAGGTCACTTGTCCAAAACAGAAACGAGAGCATTCACGTGGCACAAATCTACAATCAAAATTCAGGGTCTGACGAAACGCAGGTCAATATACCTGGATGCATTGCAGAAGAAGAAAAGTCGAATGTTGAAAAGAACGAATTTGCAGCAGCGAGCTACCACAAATTTCGAAGCATTTCCACCATTTCCCCTTCTGTTGAAAATGGGCATCTACTGCGAGTTAGCGACAATTCTGGTGACTTCAGAGTTAGCACCAGTACCAGTACAGTCACGTTTTCCAGTTCTTCGTCGGGTTGTTCAAGACGCCAAGACAAGACGCCAACCATCAGCAGACTGCGTCTAAATAATTCAGTTACAAGCAGTGTTCAAAGTATCAGATCCGATGCTGTCAGCATCTGTAGTTCAAATTATTCAATTAAATCTCCGCCTCAAAAAAGGGCAAGAAAACGACCAAAAAAATCAACAAAATCGACCTGTTCGGGGAAATCGCTTTTAAGCCACCAGTCATCAAAAGGAAGTTTACTCTCTGAAAAGATGACACTTCCTCCCTTAAAACATGAAAGGCTATATGCGAGTGGTTATTTCCAAGGCAACAAAAATACGTCGGAAGAATCACCAGCCAGTCCGGTCAATTCTGAATCGGAAATGCAAGACGCTGCTAATCAAACGTTCGTGGTTCAGGAAATGACCACAAAAAAAGATGCACAGAAAGCCGATATGTGTAATATAGAAAAGTCATTTGAAAATATTCGAGAAACTGAAAAAAAAAGCATCGTTTCTAGAAAGCTGACAAAAGGTCTCTATCGCTCTCATTCGTTTACGTCAACTCGGGTTTCAAAAAGTGAGTTTGTGGTTCATGGTGTCGGCAGCAGAAACCTACAGCAGTGGCTTGATCGAAGGGTTTCCAGGAGAGTTTCAACAATTTCAAATGGAAGTTTACACAAGGAACTAGACTTGAATATGATTAGCCAACAACGTCCTCAGCCCAAGATATATGTGATTAGGCCTTCCACTGACACCAGTTTTCCAGAACAGCAAATATGCTCTGAACAAAATGTTGTTGTCATGTCTCCAGTGAATGAAATTGAACCTTGTCTAGCGCCACCTAGAGAGAGACGTCATGCAAAATCTGTCACCAAAATGCCAGCCGTAGGACAGAAAAACAAGGTTGTTGTTGCAAAGAGGAGAGCCTTTCTTTTAATACTTCATATGTTAAGCACCCTATTACCATTTGCAATTTTCAAATTATGTTGTTATAGTATTGCAAACAAGAGTGTTTTCTTCTTTTTCCCATTATTACAAAGTTGCGCCTGTTTGTGCTTTGCACTAATTCCTTACGCATACGTGTACAGCAACAAAGGATTAATGCGGACCTTTAGAATGCAGAATTTTCATGCGGCCATTCACTGAACCATAACTTAAAGGAAAAGTATATGCAATTTATACCCGTTATAGAATTTTGCTATCAGTCTGAGACCTCAGCCTTCCACCCCCTCCTTTTCGGAGTTCTGCCCATTGGACACTACCCCTGGCAAGTCTAAGAAAATATATTGGACACATTGCAAACCTAGAGTAGCTACGGATTCCAACTTGAATTGACCGCTGCATGGTATATTATTAATTGCATATACTTTTCCTTTAAGACAAGTTAAAGCCACTCCAAATTGATCAGTTGGTCGATGGATGCAACCGACCCATTTTTTTCGCTTTTGATAATCCTTTTTTAAAGGGATACTGTCTGCAATATGATGGTTACATTTTTTACCCTTTTTGTCTTTATATAGTGATCGGTCATGATAGGGATAATTTTACAAAATAAGATATTTATGCATACTCCATGTAAACCAAATCACCTCGATCCTTTCCGCTGTATCAACGTAAAGAGCCAAGTGAAGACTAATAATAACAATAGGAAAAAACCCATTTCTAATAAAAATCGACAGACCGACCCAATTCCATCGACCAACTGATCAGATCAGCTCCTACTTCATTCTAGCACACCAGAGGTTATGGATTCAGTCTTTCATCAAGTAGAAGAGGAACTGAATCAGTGATCCTGGCTCGCAAGGATGTTCCTACTTTATGGTTGACAACTTTTGGCTAGGCTCATAGAGCTGTTCTCAATTACTTAAAAAAAAGAAAAAAAAAAGTTTTTATTCTCCAAATGCATTTATTTCTTCTTTGTACAAATAAAGTCAAATTACTTTAGTTATCAATATATCTGTGAGTTACCTGTGACTTCAAAGATAATAATAAAAAAAAATGCTGGCTTAAATATTTCCCCTGCACCAAAGTGGTGAATGTGCCAGACTACAGTAAAAAAAATAAAAAAAAATAGTTTATTAATTTAAAAGATACCTAAAATTAACCATCTGAAGAGCTAAAGTATCTCTATATGCACTTTATAAATTATTTATTGGGCACCATTTTTTTGTTATTTTCTCTCGTAGCGATTTGCAAAATGCTGACTCATTACCATTCAATTGTCCATCTTGCGTCCAAGGGTTGTGACCATTGCGTAAAACTCCAAAATGTGTAGGGGTGGAAGGTGCAGGTATCAACCATAACGCTGCCCTGCATATCGTTTATAAATTGCATATTGAGATACTTCAAAAAAGTGAATGGAAAAGTACATTTTAAAAATTGCTGTGGGGATTCAACATGGTAAACCTGCATTTTAAAACTTTTGGCTCTATTTTTTTAATACTGCTGTATTGTACATATTCTAAGGGAAAACTTAACTAAACAATAAAGAGCATGAAAAGAATGCCCTTGATTCATCATTCATTATACCAGCTGAAGCATTGATTTCAATACAATATTTGAATCAGAAACAATGCTGTATTCTTATTTTAGTACATAAGCAGGGGTGTGTGTGGTCATGTTTTCATCACATAAACCCCAACCCCCCACACTTTACAAATTGAAACACATACAGTAAACTTAACCAACCCTTCAATAATTGGACAGTCTTGCTTTAAGTAGAATTCTAATATATATAATTATATACATGTATATCACTTCTGAACATCAATCGAAGATAAAGATACTCCTTCAGTTTTTGACCTTTTCTCAATGGCTTTAAAATAGGAAAAGTTTCTGGGTGAGAAGTGTTTCTGTTTCATGCTTAATCGTCTATTTCTTTAATTCTATTTTTTGGACTATAAAGTACGTATTTATGTCAGTGGCTATGGTATAACACATAAACAAATTCCTATGCCTGCTTTCCCACTGTCATTTATATCTAGATCATTTGATCAGGATAGAGTCGTGAATAGAAATGAAAGTAATAGAAGATTTTGAATGAAACACCAACATATCCTCACACCAAACCCTTTGGAAATGTCATATACTCTTGCAGGAAATAAAATCACCTTTGTAAAATAATATGTTGCCTTGAAGTTGCCAAGAAAATAGATCATCTTTTTGTGAAGGCGTGATCCTGCAATAGTTTTATGTTTATACTTTGCCACTTTATATGGGGAATCACACATAATTATGTAAAGACAAATTTGTGTAGTACAGTGTTTTATGTATAAACTTGTGACCAAAAAAATAAAACAATTTTGGCATTTTTTAGGTTTATTTTATATAAAACAAATATTTGTCATAATTATAGGTCTATTTTAGAAAAAAATTCCAGTATAGCCTTTATATACACAAATTATAATTTGATTTTACAAAAGATTTTTCTCAACAACTGCTGACGCTATACAAAGAATGTATTGTTTGTAGGATTTATTATGGAACACTTAACAAAATAACATGGGGAGAGATTGTTGAATAAATATCGGGCAGAAAATTTAGAAAGGTTGTCACAATGAAATTGTAGCTTAAATGTAGCTAGTATAGATAAGTTGTATTGTTATTTTGTATTGAAGATCATTATGTACTAAATAAAAAAATAATTTTCAATCGGTTGTTGAGAATTTTTTGTTTTTGTAAAGGACTCATTTTTATGATTTTTTTGGTGGCCATATTATATATGGTGTAAAATAAACTTTTCATTAAAAAAATTGTCTTGATTATATGTGCAGTTCTGATGTGAAAAGAAAAAAATAATAATGTTTATTGCAGGATCCCTCCCCCTTAATCTATGTGACACTGGGGTAATTCCTGACAATCTAATAGCTCCAGAGTATCAAAATAGCCAGACTCTGTCTTGTGGTTGTTTACAATTGATGTTGTTTTCTTTCAAGTGAAACAAAGCAACCCTTAGTCAAATTATAATCAAACAGCAAGACTATAAAAGCCACACCCCATCATAATATAGATGGTGTTTCCATTAATCGTATATCTAAAGTCTGCTCTTAAAATCATAATCATTTGCTGAAATGTGTGTGGATAAATTCTTCTTGTATTTACTCTGTGTTCAAATCTACATCCAGAAATACCCTGTTGAGGTTCCTTCAAATGCATAACAAGCACAATATTTCATTACAATAAACAGTTAATTTTACCCCATACCCTCCAACCCATCTGATCTCATTCATTGTAACCTCAATCCTAACAGATGAAAAGAAAGTATAAAATATCATTATAAAACATAACATTGAAAACAAAATTGATATGAAGAATCAATTAACTAGCTATTCACACATAACCAAAGGATTTCACAGCTGTCTTCATACATTACCCCCTTTAACAATGAACTAACTCCCTCTACAGCTTTACCCCCCCCCCCCCCATTATGAATCCCTACCCCCTTAGCCCTAACACCAATCAATTCAAGCACCTAGAAAGCATATACAAACAAGCTGCAGCTTAAACAATAAGAAGTGGTAGTAAACTAGTCAGGAATACAACTTAAATTCTGAGGCAGACGTATTGAAAATTCAAAACAATGCTTTTAATAATGCATTCGTTTTTAGGAATGTTTAGGGTTTCATTTCATCTACAATACAAATAAAAATTCCTACCATATGAACCATTCTAGATTATAGATTACAAAGGCTCGCTCTCGTAACAAAACTACATCAATACTCCACAATGTGTTTATGTATGAATATAGATATCTGCCATTATAACAAACACACATATCACTTTGGAGTCCGACAAATAGAACTTGTCCACCTTGTCTACAAACCTTTTTACTTTTAAGGTCACAGTAACATGTTATCACAATAAGTACTCTTCTAAATATTAGGAAATCATACGCCACGGTTTTCCAAAAAATATCTTTACCATTGTTTTTTAACCTTTTACAAAAAAAACATCACTTTCTTTCGATAACTAATTATGGATGGTATCATATTGAAGTGACCATAATTATGCCCCTCTCCAGTTACACTGAACCTCCTATACCTATTAAAGACCAGGGGTTCGATTTAGGTGGGAACCTGTAGGGCCAGTCCCTTAGGAATTGATTCAGTCCCTCTGAAATTGTTGATATTATTATTTCATTCTAGATATCTTTAGTAGTTAAAAACTTAGCCGTATAATTTCCTAATAGATAATACATTTGTCAAGCATGGGGATAAATCAAGTATTGTAAAATCATATCAATGAATTTCAAGAAAAAGCAAAAATCAATGCTACTAAAATAAACCATACTTTCTGCTCTTAGGCAGAAGAGTTTGTTAATAATTTAAAAACTAGACTGTCTCCACATGTATCATCTTCTAAACTGAAGTATTTCACAATAAAATGTTGTAAGTACCTAAATCTCAATTGGCACATTTTTGTGTATGAACTGTTAAGAAATATTCTTGCAAATATATTCAGGATGTGATCTGCATTTAAAAAAAAAAAGTAAACCTCCAACTTTGAGATCACATAATCAAAACTTGAATGTGTGAGACAGTCAATTAAATTTCATAATAAAAATATCTGATATCTATAAACTGTTGACCTTTTTGGTTAAAAGTAAACTAAAAAAGTGGCTATTTCTTATTAATATTAGCTGTAAGATCATACCTATGTGTATAGTTACAATACAATAGAATTAAAAAAAATATACAAGTTTTTTTGTTTTGATATACACAAAAATATCAACTTGTGATTCTTTGTCAATTTTTCTTTGTTTTTAGACTCAATTTCTTGACTGTTTTCTTGGCTTGACAGCTGCTCGTCTGACAGTTTTCCTGCAAATAAAATCACACTCAATGAGACTGGAAATCACTTAAAGAATTCTCATTATTATTACACTTATTTTCATCATCATCATTTTTTCTACAGATTTTTTTTTAGGATAAACACGGTCAAAAATATTTTTTCCTATGTATAAAAACTATTAAATTATTATAAAAATAATTCCAAAATGCATTAAATAGGAATAAGTCAGAAGGAAAGGTAGAAAATTCCATATTCTATGTCACTTTATTGTTTTGCCAGGGGTTGTACATCATTAGAATTAATCATAGAAAATTAGAAATCATATCTCCATTCTTGTTTTTGTAAATTGGCCTGTATGATGACCTGCATTCTTTTTCAAATGGTATATATTTTTTTGAGGTGTTGTTTACCTTGCTTTAAATCTTTCTTCATTCTTTGCCAGTAGTTTTGCCTCAGTCTGTTCTAGTTGTTGCCGTAGTCTTGCTGCTTCACCCTGGTCACCTGATCTTTCTGTCATATCGATTTGATCTTGTAGTTCCTCAGAATGATCTCGAAGTTGGACGATAGAAGAATAAATCTCCCCATCTTCCTCGGTCTGAAATGGTAAAAAATATATATAGACCTTACAAACTACACAAAGATCTTTACATAGAGGCGCCCGGGGGCTCAGACCTTTTATGATATACACTACTAATAATAACTTCACTTGATATAACATCTAAAAAAGTCAACACTCAAAAAAAAGAATTCTCGTTTTTTTTCACCAGGCCTCAACACCTACCACAAGGTATCGAAAAGCCAAAAATATAAATTAGCGATCCTTTTTTTAGTGAAAAAAACTACAAACATATAAAAGCTTGAAACATTATCCAAAAAATAAAATAAATGCATATGCCAAAGCAATTCTTTTGTAAAATAGAATAAGTATTAAAGAAATCTAAATTGATGTAATCAGTTTACCTGTGGGTTATGCATTTCAACATTCACCAGGAGTGTAGCAAGCTCTATCTCACAACCAAAGGCATTTTTCAGTTGAACAGACCGATATCCTTAAAAAACATAAAACACTATGAAATATGACTCTTTACAAGGGATATTAGGGACTATATATTTTTATATACTAGTATACTCAATCATAATTCATTTCTTTAACAATAAGATTTTCTTTTCATTTGATCAGTCAGATCTGTTGGGGAAAAATTCTACTGTTCCGGGCTGCAATGTTTTGTCAAAGACCTAGATTCATTGTCCAAAACATTTGAGCTCCACTAGACTAAAATGCTCTCTTGATAATTGAAATATTGATTACATAATGTGGAAAAAGAAAGTATATTTCCAGACAACAGCAGTTTGCAGGTATAAAATTCTAAATCAAGCCTTATAAAGAAAAGCAACTGGGAAGAGAATTGTTCAAAAGCTTGATTTGAGTATGACTCCAAGTGACTCTACTAGAGTGAGCCACAGAGTAGTTAACTTGATTCTTTTTTTAGGCAATCAACTTGTCGGTTTGTAAAATAATGACATCATAAATTCACAATGTAGGAGATATCCTCCCTACAGACACAGGTCAACAAATAAGACATACATGTATTATTTATTATATATAGCATTTGATCCTACTTACCAGATTTCAGACATCTGATAGGTAACGTTGATTGTCCCAAGAAATTGGGATCCCCAAACATGTCCTCATCTTGTACAAGGAAGCGTATCAGAGCCATGTCTGGATTAGTGATATCACAGACCCATTCTTCCATCCAGATTGGATTAAATCCATTATCAGCTGAATAGAAATGAGAGAACAAATTCTAGATCTTGCGGCTGATTTGACATTATATTGAATTCTCATAATTTGCCATTTAATTTGAACAACATATTTTCCCCATACACAATCAACAGACTCATGGGCTGTAACTCCCCCCCTCACCCTTTTTTTGTGTATATATCACTCAAAGGTCTGTTCCATAAACATCTGTATTACAACAAGCATTCTACATTACACTTCCAGATGTTAAGGGGACAAAACCTTCAAATTTGGATATGTTGTAGATAAGTAATATCAAGATAATTTTTCATGTTTCTATATGAAAAAAATATGGAATTTTATTGAAAAAAAAAATGACCTTTATTTCTTTTACAGAAAAGATATCTTTACAGCCAATGGGTGGTTTTTCATATTTTAAAATTTATCTTCAACCTTATTTCCATATCTTAATTCATGCAAAAGTTTTTTTTGATATTTTGATTTGATCATATTGATAATTCAAAAAAAATGTGTGCGCAAAAACGTATATTTTTAGCAAATAAAATCAAAACCAATCAAAGTAAAAATTATTTTATCAAAAATCTTCAACCTTATCTCCATATCTAAATTCATGCAAAAGTTTTTTTTGATATTTTGATTCGATCATTTCGATTTTGATAATTCAATTTTTTTTTGTGAGCAACAAAATATATTTTTAAGCAAATAAAATTAAAACCAATCATAGTAAAAATTATTTCATCCAAATGCTTCTGTTAGAATCCACAAATCTATGTAGAAAATTACATCAAATCCATACAGATCAATAAAAAGAAATCAACTTTTTTAGTAGGAGCAGAACAGCCAAAATCACAGAGCTGAAAAAATTGACGCCAAAGTTTTGCTACTAAATATTATGTTCACATTTGCATAAGGAATCGTTTGTTACTTGTGTTTATATTCTAGAAAACATCAAACAACTTTTAATTAATCCTCTGATGAAAATGAGCTGCATAAAGATATTTTTTTATCCCAGCATTAAGTCCTATTATTAACATCAAAACAGGAGGAGAGTATTGGGTAACATTTTTTAACGTTATGTGTCTTGTTTTACACATTGTTTTAATCAATATAATGAAAGATGTGTTAGTCATAGTTTCTTTTGATCATTTTGTACCAAAAATTTACTTAGATTGGTTGCAATTAGTGTAATAAGAGACGAGTTGACTTCAAAGGAAGACCCTTGTAGGCTGAGTTGACAGGAAAGATCAAAAGGGCAGAAAGGTTGACACCTATTTCAAATATCAATCAAATGTTGTACTACATGAACACACATAATAAATTAGTACAACTACAAAACAAGTGTAACAAGAAGAAAACATGAGCATCTAATTGTAAAACTACTACATCATTGATAGGGGACACTTTTTTCAAAAGTGTTTTTTGAGCACTTACATATTACATATCTTTTTGAAAATTTGCCTACTTGCCCTTCACCTATTAAACAAAACGATTATGCAAAAAAAAAATCAAAAACGAAAGTTTCTACATTTTACAAAAAAACTACTGGAGATATTCTCCTCAGGTAGCTTTATTGGGTTTTCTGTTACCATGTATTGAAGTTAAAACATTGTTATGAAAGGAAAGTGGCATTTGACAGCCATTTTTGTTCACATTGCACCACGAAATAATATGCATTTTCATTGGGAATAAAATGAAAACAACAAACTTGATCTGAATGTCCATATTTTCATCTTTGGACAATAACAAAATATAAAATTTACACCCAATTGTATCTCCTTCCTTATACTTTCTGCCTTCCATTTAGAAGGTCCCTTCTTGTCCATAAAATTATATGAGGATTTATATCTATAAATATGTATCGTTTTCTCAAGTAGCATTGAAGTTTTTTAATTGTCGAAAGCTGGGGAAAAGGTCTCTGACTGAGTGTTGGTAGTTTCTAGATGTTTGCATATAAAATCAGTGACAGTGATGTGTAGAGCCTCCTCTGTAGATTTTATAAAAAAAGGTGTAATGGTGCTCCAGGCCCCATAATCTCAACAATTTAACCCTTGAAACAGTAGAGTCTTGTAAAATAGAAACCAAACAAAGATGTATGTTATGCCGAATAAATAGCATAACATCTATCTGGCATTCTGATAAAAAGTCGTTATTTGTTCATATGAATTTCATTGTTGAATATATTTGTATCCTCATATTGTCACATTTGAAGACTTTTTTTTATGATGAGAAATCAATACAAAAAGATGAATACCTTTGACAGATGATTTGTATTTGTTCCCACTGTCATACGCAGCTCCTGATATTTCAATTTCTACAAAAGGGCTGGATATGCCTCTTCCTGACTTTGGCAAATGCCTTGCACCAATTATCTGAAAATATTTCATTTGGATTCAATAATTAATTAGCACTTTAGTTATGGCCCTATAATTGGGAGTAGGCCCTATCAACCTACTCACAAGGTCTTTCTTTCCCTTATATTAAAAAGTTACAAAAATGAATTCCTGTACAAGCAATAGCATAAAGAATAGAATATTTTTATGAGATTACATTTTTTCATTCCAACTCTTCTGCAAGTTCCATAACACATTTTCAATGCATGTTTAAAGCTCTACTATTGTTGCCTAGCATTTTGATATCCCTTATCACAATGAAAATATGGCAATTTGACAAAATCTGCCATGTTGAAAACTACCAATTTTTAAGCCACTTCAGGGAATAATTTACCTTGATTTGCATAGGAGTTTGCTGTACAAATATCAAACTGCTATGCAAGTTTCACAAGTTTTTACATTGTAGAGATACAAAATGCTATGCAAAATCCTAAAGGTGCTATGCAACTTTGAGTCATTATTCCCTGCATTTTGTTCATTTCAATTAGCCATATTTTCATTTTTTAAATTTTAATATTCTTTTGTGTGTTTCAGTGTCTTGGTTTACTTACCGTAATGGTAAGACACATTGGTTCTACACCAACCAGCGTCCGCTTGTCGAAGGGATCAAAATCCTCATGCATCATACATTCAGGAAAAAGCACATAACCACATCCCCCATTCATACTAAAGCGACCCATATTCAACTGCATGGCACGGTCTGAAACCATTGGAAAGACGTAAAACTTTTAAGAACAATGTTCATGGGGAATGCATGAGGCACTTATTGCTAGTTTAGGTCCCAAGGAGAATAAAGGCAACCCTGAATCTATTCATTATGGATTTATTTGCTAAGTTGTAACTTATATCTTCAGGCATTATCAATTTGAAAAAATTGTAAATAAATCCAAAATGGATATATTTCGGGTTGCTTTTATCTTTCTTAATATTACATGGGCTGTTATCCCAAATCATCAATTTCATACTGACAATGACAGAATAATGTGATTAGCTGTGGGATATCTTTAACCACAATTTCATAGCTCTCCCAGTTCACTGCACTTGATAACACATATTCCAAGAAACCACCAAAAAATCAATACTGAAAATAAGTATTTTGTTTGTTTTTCAATTGGCATAAACTTCTACAATAATATTATTAAGATATAACCCCCCCCCCCAAAAAAAATAAATAAAATCAAAATCAAACCATATTTCAGTGTGTTTAGCAACTTTACTGTGATTTTTATCACTTCAAATAGCCATATTCTAATTTTGAAAAGAAATAAAATAATCTTATCTGAAAAATTGTGGAAGTTGATGCCTTCAAAAATAAATGTTTGAATGTAGACTTTTTTGGTGGTTTTTGAATTATGTTACATTATGTGCAGTGAAATGTGAGCACTATCAGGTATATACAAAAATATATATCTTCATAGTGCTATTTTTGTAGAAACTGATATTTTGGGACACATGCTCTCCCATGTCACAAAAACCATATGGACCCTCCTCCCATTCCATTCATGAAGAGTCAAATTTAAGGAAAATGTAAATAATTGCAGCCAGTGACAGCACCAGAGAGAAAACGTAGGCATCATTCAAGAAATACAATAGATATAGTTGTATTGACAAGCTTGATATATATATGTGTGTCACAAGCAGAGCTTATGGATACCTATTTCTCACATGTTCTAGGACATGTTTGTGTTTCCTATCAATTGCAACTATTTCTTACATATTCCAGAAGTTCCCTTTTAATGCTGATTCACAATACCTATGCTGTATAGGTACAATGGTCGATTTAGATTTTTTTGGCTACCCGACCGTAAAGCAAGATCATTAGTACAGTGTCTAAATTGACCGCTGAGGTATGGTTCAATATCAGCACCTGCTAGGGCTGGATAAGCACTACGTGTTGCTAGAATTTAAAAACATGTCTCTCACCTCCTGTCTGGTAATTCAGGGCATTCATATGACATCCACAGTTCCAAAAAGGCTGTGGGTCATAGTTGGTAGAGTCAATTCTCTGTCCCTTTGGATACACACGACTAAATTGTTTTCTGTTGTACCCCAAGAATCTCTTGCCCCATTCCTTTGTGGTAAATTTTTCTGCTTTAGTTTCTGGGAATGAAGACATCTCATAGTAATTGCCAACTGCAGGGAAAATGAGAAAAAGGTGTCATGATTAGCCATTATACTTTATAGCAATCATGCATATCATTTACTTATTAAGCCTAAACAATTACAATTACAACAGCAATAATAATAATAGTACTACTACTACTAATAATGTTTTTCATTTGTATAGTGCAGATTACATCATTTTCTATGCCCTTGATGAAAACATGACATTTGAGTCATTTTTTGAAAGCCTGATTGGTGGTGACCTACTACAGATTGTTGGGTAATTTATTCTAATATCAATTACTGTAGATGGCAGAATAGAATGCAGTAAAGTAGAGAAATAGAAGACTTCCTTTTGCGCAAATATATATTTAAAAAAAAGTCATTTTACATCAAAGGACATTATAAGATACACGTAAAAGAAAAAATCCCACAAACTAATACTAAGGTATGTCTAAACAATTCAGTCTAATGGCTATCATGGAACAATCAGTACAGATCATAAATCAATCGATGCACCTACTGCCCTCAAGACCAAGACTGATGATTAATCAAAATAGTTATCACTGGAAGAGGTTCTGCAATCTTCCATAATTGAAGAGGTGCTATTGTCTGTCGGTGTGCAAGCATAGGTCTTACCTTTATTGGGATCAAATGGCACAGATCTGCAATATACAATTAAGTCTGAGAATTCTTTTGCAATCCGCATGCTCTTTTCAATCTTGTGTGCATCTCTTATCTGTAAAGTATACGGAAAATCAATTATGACACCAGGCGGATGAAAAATAAGCACCTTTTTGGCATGGATTTTTGGTAGATAACATTTTGAGCTAAAGAATTGAAACAGTTTGGTATATAATTATTGAATTCAAATTTTCACTAGAATGACATTTCATTTGTATCTTAAATATCATCAACCTTTTCGAATCTATTCTACAAAATAAGTAGGTCAAAAAGGTGGGAGAAAAAACATTCCCTTTCTGTACAAAATGAGTCGGACATGCCCCAAAAATTGATGATTTTTTAAAAACTTTTACATGCAAAGATGTGTGCAGGTTTGTTTGTGTTGTAGCTTATAATGCTGAGAACCTATAACATATATTGTTCTTAGTGAAAAATGTATAATACAAGAAGTACTAGAAGGGGAATTAGAATGGAGGTATGACTTTTCTATCCTAAAGCGTGCCAAATCCATAGAGTTTAAAAACTCATCCAAAATCCCTAAAGTTTAAAGAGTAAATTATTCAAATTAAGCAAAATGCCACTAAATTGAGAAACGAAAATGATGAATGAAATTAAAACATGTAATTAGAAACAATATTCTGTTTAGTAGACTCTCAAATCTTACACTGATCTGTTGTTCCTGAGTGCATTCTCTGATCCTAGCCATCCAATCTAAAAGATCTTTTTCTGTTTCAGCTGCTATCTCTAATACATTCTGTTCCGATCCAATTCTGAACACAAACTGTTGGCCACGACAACCATACAAAATACGGTCTGAAAAAAGAAATTATACTTTGTCTTCTTTCCACGTAATTCTTTTCAGGGTGAATTTGATAATTTTTTACAATCCAAAAGTGAAAATACGGACATTCAGATTAAGCAATAAAAATTAACATTTATTGTGTCGGTTTTGACTAAATCATATGATTAGCATTGAAAGCACACCTCTTCACATAACACTTCAACAGAATCCATTTCAAACAGCTTTCGTTTTTCAACAATGTTTCATTTTCTGTGCACCGGAAACGGCAAAACCAATCTAGAGACTTAACATCTGGAAGTGTTAAACTTTTCTAATGACGGATTCCAATCAACTCATTTATTAGTTTATTTTCGTCATTAATTTTTTTATATTGAATTTTTTATGGTATGAACACTGTCAAAAATGCCACATTCTAAGCCCATTTTGTTCAGGTCAAGCTATGTAAAGTTGTGTATTTACAAAGCAAATCATATAATTCAGTCAAAAACAACCCATGGAATTTACTTTTATGACTTATTTCTTATTTTTGTACTTAAACTTACCTAAGATACACCCAGACAAGTCTATAGAACCTTTTAGCATACTACCAAGAGGGGTTGTGTCTTCATCTTGTAAGGTCACTTCTTCCACAAAATTGGCTGGAAATAAAAGCTGCTTCTTGCCACCATAGTCACCAATCCACCTAAAAAAACAGAGAGCCAATTCACCAATAAGATAAAAATATATAAAAAAAACTCAATATAGTCAAAATCTAAACCATGTTTATAGCTTTAAATGCGGCTTGTTGCTTCTGTTCATACATTTTTAATATCTGTTCAAAGATACAAAAATGTTGTAAAAATTGACTGTTTTTTTATGGCAATTTGGAATGTTTGTCACAAACAAGGCTAGTACCTGGTCCCTCTAATAATTCACCCTTGAACCCCATATGATATAAGTCTTGAACATGTGTTTACTTACCATCCAGCGTTATCTTGTTTGTGGACATTGGTGATAATTGCATTTTTACAGAAAGACAATTCATCCTGTTGAGTGGCATTATAGTCATACAATGCTTTTACTGTGAGCTGAAAAAAAACATGGTGGTTAGAAAATGCTGAAAATTTGCCTCATATATCAATGATTTACGTCATCAAAATAAAAACTGTACAAAATATTGACATATAAATAACAAGCGTATATCTAGAATAAAATGCAATGACATTGTCTACTCTTTCAAGACTTTGGTGTATAATCTTTGCAAATATATCTGCTTAAATTTTACTATGATTATATTGCGACTCAATAGACGTTAAAGCAATTAGATGCAAACCACGCCCCTAGTAGCTTTATTAGGCATTTAGCCACACCCCAACACCATATACTTCTATCAATATCACATAAGCATGGTCATGACCTCTGTAACTGGTGTCAATCAATATGACATCCAGTCAATAGGGAACTATATCCAAAAAAAAGATTGCCTTTCAGATGGTAGTGTAGTACCTAATCATATCGTTAAAGGTCTGTATTCCATAACAGGTAATTCCGTTGCGAACGAGTTGGTATAAGATTCGACATGGTTCGATGCCTTTGT
>JAVSBT010017788.1:12349-23260 GCA_033118115.1 Pharyngocirrus eroticus
GTTCATTTACACCAAATATGCAGTCCTGAGCATTAGTTAAATATCACAAGCAAAACAACAAATGTTTTAATTGTAAATCACCTAGACATTTTAGAATTTTTTGAAACATAGCAACAGAAGACTCTATATGTTGGTTATTTTGCAATAATTATGAACATTATTCCAGTCAATTTACATAATTATTTGTAGGTACAAGATGGGGAGAGTAGTGTGCCATCACCAACAGAGTTTTCAATTGAAATGGAAGTCCTTGGGTTTCGTTTATGGATGATAATTGCATTTGTAATTGTTGGGATTCTTGTTATAAGTATGTTGTCTTCAATTTGCATATTGTTTATTCAGTTTGATTCAGTTAAAAGAATTAGCTATTATTCATTAATTGATTTAAATACTTATTCTGAGTATAGAAAAAAAAAAAAAAAAATTAACCCATACAAACCAAAATATGGAGAATGATAGGCTTCTCAGGTCTCATACTGGCATTAACTCCAAAGAACTTTGGAAAAACTACACCTTTCAGTGACTCTCTGTGTACAAGCCCAGCTTCAATTTTACCTGGGCAGCCAGGGTTTGTCTGTAATGATTTATTTCCATCACCCTACCAGAACAAAAATCACCCCAAAATAATTGATATACAATAGCAATATTCATGTTTCTCTACACGGAAATAACAGATTTTGAAAAAGGATCTTCTTGACTAAAATAGGTCAATTTCAATCAATACTGTGTGTTTTTTGGTACATATTTGGTATATGCTAGAATCATATTTTTTCTGTGCACCCAGCTTTGGAATAATCATATTAGGGTAATATTTTACAAAACAATAAGCAATATATTTCAAGATATGGCTCCTTCTTCCCTATTACAATCTAGAATATTAAATACACCTGTCTCTCACATTTTAACATGCTTAGATTGCATTAGGCCAATGTTGTTGGCATGAGGCTAAAATAATATTAACACTGAAATGAATCAATATCCTACGAATGAAATCAGACCATGGGATAAGGTATTGATTGATTTTTTTCCTGTACGCATCAAAATGGCATGGAGATACCATCCTCGTTAATGGACCTTGTGTCTTCACCTGTAACTGACATGAATATCCCAATTCAAAATGCTTTGATAATTTCATGACTGTTATCAGTCAAACTATAAAAGGCATCAATAATTGATCACTAAGCAATACAGACACAACTCAAACAATGCTCTAGGATTTCACTGATAGCATTGCACTTAGATGTCACTTTTTCTGTGTTTTCTCATTGTAAATACAGTCATAACTCGCTAAGAAACCCAGGAAATAATTTACCTTGATTCGTAGAGCAGATTGCCACTCAAAATTACAAAACCGCCATGCAAAATCCAAATTTCATCAGGTTTTAGTGCAGAGATACAAACTGTGACGCAAAATCCGAAAAAAGCTATTCAACTTTGTCACTAAATTATTCTCTGAAACTGTCATACACAGAGGGCCACTTCAGACTATAGGATCACTGTAATTAAGTGGGCCAAGTTTATATATACATGGGGCACATACCATTTGTATGAATAAAAATCCCTGGTGAGACCACATGAATAAAAACTACTCTATTCCCATTCTCAATAAAAAAAATACTTCTTGTCCATTCCAAAAGGTTGTCTCAATTGAGGGGTGTTTTAATAACAATGGCTATAAAATATACTGGAAATATCAGCATAATCTAGTCTTCAATAAATATGAAGCAAATGTAAGCTGGTAAAAATAGCAAATATAATGTAACAAGTTTAAAACAAATGTCTAATTGTAAAATACATTTATGAGGGCTTGGGAAAAACTTAATCTCTCTGGCAGTTAAGGATAGAAGAGGGTTTAAGTATAGACATTTGTATCACTGTCTATTACTAAAAATAAAATGAAAGTTACTATCTAAAATTTCTAAATAATTTTACATTTGTTTTAAATTTGTTACATTATATTTGCTATTTTTACCAGCTTACGCAAACATGATTTTTGGAGACCACATTTTGTCCAAGTATTCATTCTCTTAGTTAAATTTTAGATTTGTTTTATATATCTCATTATTGCCTGATGATGTCAATGGAATAGTGGTGAAATATTGCAAAATAAAACCACAAAATGAAATTATGCTGACATGTGCTAACTTTATGTACAAATTACATTGAACTTTTATATTTGAATTTATCTTATTTTCGAAAGTTATCAGTTGACCAAGGATTATACCTAAAGAAAGGTTTCATCTTAGCATTTCAACAACCTTTGTTTATTTCAGTGATTGTTTGCTGTTGTGTCTTTGATTGTCGAATTCCCCGCACAAAACAAGAAATTGAGGCAGAGCAGAAAAAAAAGATCGGCACCCGTGCTTCAAGGAGTAGCAAAACTGAAGAAATGTTAAAAAGAAATGCTCAATGTATGTTTGAATGTTTTTAAAATTCTTGAAATATAAAATTGTTCTAGTCAGAGTAAACGTGCAGTTAAATTTCATCTTAAATGATCTATGCAAAAATGTTATGTGCTACTCTACATAATGTCTGCAATTTCAGGAATTTTGCAACAAAATAATTTAGAAAGAGACCCATGGGGAGTTAATTGCTAAGTTGGGGTGATCAATTTACATCCCAAAGGTAAACTTGAGGTTGAATTATGTTTTATGGTGTTTTTTTCTCCTCTTTTCAACAGTGTGGGCCATGCAGAGACAGTCACAGGAGCTAAATTTCACCAATATTGCTGGACCTTCAAGGGTCCAAGGAGCCTCAGGGTCAAGACAAGTGGTACACACAAATGGACAACCTGGAAACTTCATTGGTATCTTACTTGATATATAATTATTTGAGTTTTTATCACTGCTGTAAAACAATAATTCAATGATCACCAGGGGACACTGTGTGTAATTATGTTGTTTCTTGGAGGAGGGATAAACTGAAATGCTATGTGATGATTCTTTAATGAGAGTTTTATTAATACACTGTAAATTAATTTCATTTTAGGTCAGCCAAAAAGAAGACCAGGAGAACGAGCAACAGCAAGGACTCTACATCAAATAAATGGCCAGGCATATCCTCGTATCTAGTCTAATCAAGAGTCAATAAATGACATGTAATACTATGATGGCTAGGTTTCATAATACATTGGCATCAGTTCTAGTGAATAGTGAACCAATGAATGTATATAAATCTTTGGTTGTGAGTTATCTATTTGATTTTATACCAGACCATTTTATACAAAACCAAGACATACATGTATTGGACTCTTTTTAATTTAACAAATCTTCAAGTGATGCTATAGAAGAAGAGTTTTTGGATCTCTAAGTGAGCTGAGAGCAACTGTAATAAAAACTTACTCTTGTGTTTTATAATTTATATATAATATTACCAAAAGACTTTAGCATTTATTTAAAGGTTTTTCAGACTTCTATGTACATGTACATGTATGCAAAAATAAATCAGATCTTGCATAGAAGTATTTGATTTCTAAGGCAGATTATTCATCCATGGCCCACTACCTGTCCTTTTCAAGGAGGAAAAGATCTTTCCTTTTTAAAAGGTTTTTATTAAAAGAACAGTCTCTGCAATTTACAAAATTTGAGTTTGTTACATTACTTACCTATTTTGTCTTTTCACAATCGGTCTCGATTCAGTGTTTACCATGCTGCGGTCAATTCAAGATAGAGCCGTAGCAATGTAATCCAAAGAAAGGCCTATTTTAGACTTGCCCGTGGGTAGTGAACAATGACCAGAACTCCAAAAAGTAGAGGGGTGGAAGGTTTGGGTATCGGACAGATAGCTATACTATAATATTTTGTTGGACTTTTTCATTATTTTACATAATTATATATATACAAAATTGCAATAATTGATGGGTAGCTCTCCTGAAAATAATTAGAGAACAACTCAACATTTTACTGTGTCAAATACCCTTACATTTAATCCTTCATTATTAAAAAAAAGTGAAAGTATATCCTACAAAAAAAAAGACATAATTTGTAGCTATATTATACTGTCTTCTAGGATTTTCAATTTTTACATTGTTCTAAATATGTTTTGAGCAATGTCAAGTCTAAATTACAGAGATGGGGAAAATGGCTGTGAAATTTTGAAAATACATTAAGATGCGCATAACTTGAAAATAAAGTCTTTTGTTTCATAATACTATACATGTAGACTGACAAAGTATCAAAGAATATTTTAGTTTTATGTAGCAAATTTACTATACTGAAAACCCCAAATGTTTTCATTTCACCCGAAACAATACAAATAAAGTGATAAAAACAGCATCTCGTTCAATGTATTATCACAAATATTATTTGTGCTAATGCATCGAAATAAGAGCCACAAAAAAACCCTAGAAGTCTATAATATCACTATTAAATGATGATTAATATTTTTATTGTATTTAGTCTGAGCATTGAGTATGGATGATCATTGAGTAAGCTGTGCATCATCCACTGTCTTTGTATCATCTTTTCATTCTATACTTAATTCAATTTTATGATATAACTGTATATGTGACTCACTACCTGAGCATAGAAACTAGAAATTACAAGAGCAGACGATTTCTAGGAATAATCGCCATCTTTCTATCATGTGACAGCTGCATTTTCTGGCATATGCCACCGGGGTATGATGTCATTTCCCACAATTCTCTGCGATTAAAGATGGCAGCTGTGAATGAATAATTTCTGACAGTCGCAACATTTTCATTCATTACGGAGATCGGATTCAAAATTATCTGCATTGTTTCACATATATGCTATATTATTATACCATTAAGTGATTTAGGTACAAAAGGATATTCCAAAACTGCCATAAAGGAGTTATTTTGATAATTACTCACTTGATTCATGACAGATCTTGACATGGCGGCTGACAGTTCATCATAATGAATATTGGTACTGAATAACAAGGAGTTAAAAAGATATATTACTTTTTCATTTCAAACTAATAATCTTTAAGAAGTGAAAATGGCAGACCAACCCCCTGCCAAAGAGCCAGCAGATGAGTGCAATATAAAGGTGGTGTGTCGTGTCCGACCACTGAATTCAGCAGAAGAAAAAGCCGGTAGCAAGTTCATTTTGAAGTTTCCAACTGATGATTCTATATCAATAGGTGTAAGTATTAATAGTGGTCATTTTCTATATTGTGAGAATGTTTTAGAAGGAATGTTTTGCTTAGATGTAAGGTTGTGTTTATTGTCAAACGAAAGGTTCCTTAGTTGTCCCCAACTTGAGTCAGATGTTTATGAGGGCATGTGATGTCAGCTAGACAAGAAATTATCATAAATTATTGGAAAGCAACAGGTTCCTTCACTTGTAGTTGTTGTGTCTAACTTTAGGATACATTAAGGATATCTAAGATAAGTGGAAACCTAATCAACAGCAAATACACTGAATTCTACATTTGATTGGTAACTTCAAGAGGCAAGGAAGACTTCAAATTATTTAAAATGACAAATTTTATTGACACTGTCCTGCATGCATCAAGTTACAATGGTGATGAGTACCTAGTGCCCCCCCTTCTCCCTTGTCTTGCTATTTTGATCCAAGAATGTTACTAAGATTCTGCAAAATAATAGAATGAAGTATATGAAAATGCACTATTTTGATACTTAAATTAATAGTATGTATACATGCATATGTGCATTATGTAGATTTCCTTAAACAAGACTTGTTACAAGTGTCATATTTTTAAGTCAAACGTAATGGGTTGTTGAATATAATCTCTAACATGCAAACATTACTAAATAACAATATATCAATGCTCATTAAATTTTTGAAATCACTTTTTTCAATAACCGGGGAAACCCTTATAACAATTCTTTTTAAAGTCATGATATGACATCCACAAACATGTGTTGGCGCAACTTTACAAATACGATATTTTGTTGTTTTTGAGGGTAAACCACACAGATCACAAATCGGACTGTACAATCCTTCGCCACTGCTAGTTTTCCACTCAGAATAAAGTTAATATGATGTGGATTGATATTGAAGTCTATTGTTATTGATATTTCATTGTTGAAATGATGCACCTGTATCCACATCACCATCATTTACCTTGACATAAGATATAAACCCTTGCAAAATTAAATTAATTGGAAATAAAGTTTACATTTTATTGCTTTTATTATCTTCAACTGGTAATCATATGGCTATCATAGAAAAAATGAAAAGTATGATAAAATAAAAAAAGAACCAATAAAACAATGATTTGGTCATTGTTTAATTTTGACAATCGGACATTGATGTAGATTTTAATTAAACTTTTAAAATGTGTACAGGCTACATGTACAAATGTTAAATCTTGATCTATAGATTTGTAAATATTGTTGATAAGTAGGTTCTTTCAATACTCACTTTTGGATTATAAACATTGAATTTTCTGTAAGGCCAATATTAAATTCAGTCTACCTTTTGTTTTTAAATATATGCAGCATTGTGCATCATAGCTAATAAAGACTAATGAAATAAGTACCAGGTTCATAGCCTAGATACACTATGAACACGCAAACATACTACATATTCTGGCAAAGAACCTACAGCTGTGCCTCTAGATGCAGCAGACAAAATCAATAGTCATCTATTTCTACTATTCCTGTCCTACTGTGTTTGTCTAAGTTGAAGGCTATACAGAAGCTTTAGAGGAAAAATACTGGCATATATTCCAAATGAAGAATATCAAACACTGTATAGGTATACAGTATCAATATGATATAATACTTGTTTGGCTTCTATAAAGAAATACCTTCTCAATGCAATACATGGAACAAATGCTCCTGAATGTCTACAAATGTTCCTGAATGTTTACAAACATTCTTGTGTTGTGTTTTCTTTCAAATGACTTTGTGTTAAATATTTGTTGTTGTTGTAAATATGTAATTACTTAACCCTTAGTGCTTGATTGATTGATTGTTTCATTGATTGATTGATTGATTGATGTATGATTTTATGCTCCTACTTTAGTCTTAGTATGATGATGTTTTAAATTTTGTTACTTATTTTGTTTGATGTTTGCATTTGTAGCATTTTTACCTTAGTTGTATGAACTACATGTATGTTTTCCTCCCATTCCTTTGAATGACTTTTACTAATTTAATGAAACTCTATTCCAGACAGATCACTTATCAAAGGACAAACAAGGAAGAGCACAAGTATGGAAATATCTTTGACATCAAATATACTAGCTAAACGTTATGGTTCTTATACCTATAATATAAAAATCACTAACAGGTTTAGGGGCTGTCAAAAAAATCTGATTCAGAATGTCATTGACAGCATGTTGTCAGTTGATTTTTTTGTGCATAAACTTAAAAAAAAAAAGTGTCTTGACTCTCTCTCAAGACCAAACAGGTTGATTGACACTATTTTGTTCATTGTTGATTTTGAAAAAACAAAAGGGTTTGTGATTTCTTTTGGCCATACACATCACAGGGGCATGAGGTTAGTTCGATCAGTACTTATGTACAATGAAGACTTTCATCACAGGCATGTGTGGGGAATTGAATATGAAACACACACTCCTAATATATGTATCATGTAAACAATGAAAGAATACCTCTTTTTATGGTTAAAACAATAGCTTATGATGGTAAAATCAAAACATTGTATACCTCGGTAGCTTTTCAAACGTATTGAATTAATGCTTTGTTACAGCTATACTTAACTAACAAGAATCAACTAATAATGATTAATTCAAGGGTGAAAAATAATGATTATCACATCATTATTTTTATCTAAATCTAGTGTAACATATTTAATTTATTTGCTAGTCTAACCACTAATGTGTGATTTTTTTAAACCTTGCAGTATGATATATACATGAGTATAATGCTAGAATCTGATCTAACATCTGTTGTGAATAGTTGTAAACAATCTTACTAACTAACACGAAACAAATATCTGTAGGCAGAATTTTACCAGGTGAATCTAACTAAGCAATGAGTCAAGCTATCTTCTTTTTGGGAAAGGAGAAAATGAAAGTGAATGGTTCCAAAAAAATATAAACAATAGACCAAAATTAGGCTGTGTGAAGTGTTAAAAGTATGTAATGTCTTGAATTATGTTAAAGTCTAGATAAAATTACAGGAAAAGAAGAGGCTTGAATTGTAATCAATAGTATAGAAATTCAACCAAATTACCATATACTGAGTCTATAGTTCTCCTTGGTTTCCTTATTTCACAACCTGAATTTCATGCACTTATGGTTTTTCATATTAGCAATCAATTAAAGAGCTATAGACTATTTTGATCTGTAATGTTTGATATCCACCCTTAATATGTTTGGCTAAGAATTAAGTTTACTAGAAGTACACATTCTAACATAATTGAATAGATATAAACTTATATAAGACTACAAATAATAGAGGAAGTCAACCAAAGTAAAGAGAGAAACATGTTGTAAATGACAATTTTTTTATTTTTTATAGAACATTCATACACTTTACAGAAAGGGATGTAGTAAACAAATTAGATTATGAGAACCATTTGCCTTTACTACTTGTGCATCTTTATTATTCTATTTCCTTTCTTTTTATTGTAATAATTTGTTTGAATTTGATTTTGATTTTGGTTCATATTAAATCTTAGTATAGCAGATGTAGACTTTAACGATTCTTTAAAACATTCTAACCTAATCCTGAGTAATGATGTAAAGCAAGTAAAATGTATTACAAGTTGTATATTTTGAAAAAACCCACCAAATAAGCAAATTTTACATGATTTTTAATGACATGGCAACAAGTATTTGAATGCTATGCTAATATTTTGGTTCAAAGGATATTTAACAACTTGGTGTTCATTATAGACATTTTTTTGCTTTTTGAATTTTGGAATCTTCCCATCAAGCTCTCTACCCACATCCTACTCCCCTTTTTTAATCCATTCCCCCCTCACTTTTCTTTTATTTTGATGTTTTTACTTCAATTCTTTATGGTGTTAGTAAGGGGTATTTTGAGGAATATACATCTTATGTAATTTAATTTATAATGAATGGTCAATCAGATGCATTTCAAATATACCACCAAATATTGTTCAACAAACAGAACCACACTAGACATTGTAGGGTTTGGGACAGAGACCGAGATTTCCAAGTCACAGATTGAACCAAAAAAAACAACTGTGTTGATAAGTAAATGTAATGATAATTGGATATTATAGTATTATCTAAACGCCACATAACCACATAACTTGTGATATCACTACAATCTAACATTGGTTATAAGTAATGCAAATTGATGTTGTAATTATGAAATAATATATTTTGTAAGTTGTTGTTTCAGGTTTTGATTATTTATGTGTTTTTTTGGTTTCTTTACAATTATAAGAGTACAGTTTCTTGGTTGTTCTACTTTTACATGATCATTTATTGCCATTTGATTTTTTTAAAGAGTTGATTAGGGTCGAGATCTGCTTGTTTTTTTGGTGTTTTTTTTTCATTTTGACAAATGACAAGTTAAGTCATTTCTTGAAAAGACAAATCAAATCTTTCTAATCAAGCGCTATATAATATGGCTATTGTTTTATTTTTCAGACCAAATGTTACCTCTATGACAAAGTTTTCAAGCCAAACTGTACCCAAGAAGGAGTTTACAATACAGCCGCTAAGCCAATTGTGTCAGGTGAGCAGAACTCTAACCTTGCACTAAATTCTTTATGCAGCTTTTCAAACCTTAATTCATTGAAGATGTTGTAAGGAGTCTTACGTTGTAATAAACATGACTTTATACAATTATACTGTAGCAGTAAAATGCTGCTTAGATTTAAAAATCTTTATGTAATATTTGTTCTGTAGATGTAATACCTCATGACAGATTGGTTGACTTAAACCTATGTATCATTGTGTGTGTAGCTCTTGATATTTACAGTATAATTTTAGTGGTTTGTACAAGAGATGCATTTTTATTTCTTAATGTTGATATGGTTAATCATTGATATGGAATGCATTTTTTAATAAATTGATATCTGATGATTTTTTTTGTAAATTGATATGGAATGTATTTTCTTATAAATAGATATCGGATGTATTTTTTTTAATAGAAATGTTATAGGATGTAGTTTTTTTTATAACACCAATGTGCATTGACACTTTAGGGTGAATATAAAACTGGTTTGTTATTTCATGAAACCAGACCAAGACATTTTATTGAATTTAAAATGCACATCACATTTACAATTTATGTCTACATCAATTATACCTGAGGAAGTTCAGTATATAGTCAGGGTTCTATTTGTATAGAATTAAGCCGAGATCATATGTTGGCAGTTTAAAAGATCTCAATTCACTGAGAAATACAAGATACATAGCAATCTCTACATTATCAACAACTCTATTCAATGGACAATGTTTGTCAAAGATCCAAGTTTTCATTCTAGGCTTTGTTAGGGACATGGTACTGAGAACTAATTACGACAAGTAACAAGCTATCAAATTGTTGATGTACGTCGTAAAATATTGTCTTTCGTGCAATATTTGCATTTTGATAGCTGTATGATATTTATTGTCCTGTAACCTTTCCACTATTGTCAGTGCATGCAAGATTTGTCTGTGCTGTTTTACATGAAAGATCCATTATACCGTCATCACATTTACTCAAGTTTTGGGGTCATGCCTTATGACTGAGGTGGTTGTTATTATGGAAATCAAATTGGAAAGTCTGTCAGTGTCCTAGAAATACCTTTGTGTCCATTGTTTCAAGTACTGAAGCTTTAAAGATTTTCGTGTATTATCAATAGGCAATTTAGATACAAGTGCATGGAAAATACTGGAAACTTGATATTGACTTGTACTGTTTGAAATAGTGATCGTTATTTTAAATCTACAGACTGTAAAATCTGAAAATTGATTTGTTGGTTTATGGATTATGAAAAACATGCAAGGAAGCTATATCATTACTTGTAGTAAATGTATGAAATGTAT
>JAVSBT010017788.1:23360-37294 GCA_033118115.1 Pharyngocirrus eroticus
TGATTTGTTGGTTTATGGATTATGAAAAACATGCAAGGAAGCTATATCATTACTTGTAGTAAATGTATGAAATGTATTGTAGGAATTTTCTCTGCATCTGAATTGAAAGAGATTAAAGAAACTTAAAGATAATTAGCAAAAGCCATAAATGTTAGACAAAAATATGAATAAAAAGGGAAACGTTATTGAAACTTCACGGTGTAGAGAAGATATCAAGGAAACATCTATATGTTCACTTAGGCATAGTTATTCATATTTGGACTGTGTAACAGCTGACGCATAGATTCTTTGAAAAAAAAAATCAATTTAGGATTCATAGATTGATGAAAAGTGAATGAAATAGCATGAATGACAAAAAGAGGAGAGTTATGAAACATGTGGTAAGTCAAAAGGTGGTCAGTTGTCAAACAGAGAACAAAAATATGAAAGCAAATAAGAGATAGGGAAGCTATTTATGGCATCTAGTCTAGTCTAATATATTGTCATTAATGTTATATGATATGATCATGCATACTTGGCTGTTGTCTTGCATTGCTGAAAATTTTCCCAAGCAGAATAGTCAAGTTTTCTTATATGAATAATAGGCAATAGTATTACTAAAAAGACTTAAGAATGATAAATTTGTTTAAATTTGTAAGTGAAGATTTCATTGTCCTATTTTGTTTTTATTCTAACTGTTTATATTTCCTATGTTTTTTTCAAACATTTTAATACTTAAAAGTATTATGAAATGAAACTTTTGGAATTATGCCCGTTGTTAATACTTAAGCTGAAAAGCTGTACTGTTATCTCAGGTACAGAAAGGGTACTAGTATTTCTAACAGGAGCTACCTGATGTCTAGTGTACAGGGAAATCAATATCATGACATCATTTCTGTACCTGGTTAGTCTTCACAATTAATGGCATCAGTAGTTTGAATGTCTTCATTGAAAGAAGAAAAGAAAGCTCTCTATGTTAGTATCAAGCTTCAGGCATTTGATTTCCATTCTTTCTTTATTATCCATGTGTACAAGTATTGTATTCTAAGAGGATACATGTTTTTGATAAGTGTTTATTGTGATGAGATTTTAAAAATGTATTGGCTCAAAAAATTGGCTTTGTAATTTCCATCATTCATGTTAGGATGGATAGACTTTGTTAAGGTTAACAAATATTGCAGACTACTAGTAAATGCAGCAGACCTTGAACGGATGATACACTATACTACAGTATTGGTTTTAATCTTACAAATGAGGCAAAATGAGTATCAGTACTGTTATTGTATGTCTATTCTGAAGCAGTACAACAGGATCTAGAATGGGGATACATCATTCTGTCTGTGGAATGTGTTTGATTAGGTTGCCCTCACTTCATTATGTATGACACCATGAGTTCTCTCACATCCTTTTATCAAAATGATATATGTGAACTGCCGCTTTTCAGTGTCGATAGCTGCTATTTGATTGCTAAATGATTTTTTGAATGTCTGTTATGATTATACAGGAGTAATGTGGATAGGAAGTAAAATATTTCCAGTACAGTCGTACTAATCCATGATGTTTACATGTGTAAAGGTTAGATTGGAAATAGTGAACAGAGCTGCTGATGACAAAAAAATGAGAACACCATTGGTATTTTTTTCTCATTTTCATTTTCCAAAACTTTGGGTTTCACCAAATCTACCACCAGAGATCACCACTAATCAAGTGTGGTCACAATGTTGACAAAGACCAGTCAATAGAGTTATAAATTGTTTGTGAAGACACTTAATACCTGCCACATAGAGAGTGTGTCTACTTGATTAATTAAGTAAATGGATGAAATGATAAAAAAATGAGTTACGTTATAAGTTCATTAAATGATATTACAATATGTTTTCATAATGGCATTACAATCCTAGAATGTGTGTTTATTTTTATTCATTAATTTAGAATGTAACCAAGATTACCCCTGTAGTATTTATTTCAAATTCTTTTCATTCATAATTATACAATATTATGAATGTCTTAGTGGTAACCAGGAATGGGTCACCTAGGGGTCAATTTGATTTCTTTTCGCGCCAGAATTGGCTAAATTTTTGAAAAAAATATGCGACGAAAACACCTGTGAAATTGAAGTGTGGAAGAAAGACAATGAAAAAGAACTAATTGTCAGTGGATGGAAGAGATATCATGATTTGAAAATCCGTTGATTATTCTTTTCAATGTGAATCAAAGAGACTAATTATTCAGCAGGGCATCATCAATATGTTAAAAGGTGGATTGCATAACTTTTCCCTTTTTTCCTGAGATTTGAAAACAAGGAATTATAGGACTTGTCAGTCAAAGAAACCGTGTACGCATCAGGAGGCTATTACGAAACTCATCACTCTAGGCCAAAATTCATCCACCCAAGCTTTGTCATCTGAAGCAACATAGAAAGCTTATTCAATTTCTACATTTTTGTGGTTAAAAAAGTGGCTATTTGATTTGGATTTTCAGGAGTCCACATCTGCCATGATGATAGTGTCAAAACCACAAGAGCTTTCCTGCTGTTTTTCTAAAGTTAAATTCCCTACCAAACTTTCCTTTCTTCCTTTGTTTCATATTTGCCTTATTCCCAAACTCTGAACTTTTGACCGAAAAATTATTTACTTGTTTTCTTCTGATGATATCTTTAGTTGGTAATCTTATAATTACCCTCTGCAGCTGCAAGTATTATGCAACTTTTCTGCTTTTGATTATTTTTTCATGCCCTATTATTTGTAATTTTTGACTTGACTTAAAGGCATTCTGATTTTGAGTTTAATTTCCCAAAACCTAAGGAATGTTTTGTATTGTCTTTGTAAAAAAAATATTTTAAAATATCCTTGGACTATTTGTATATGAATTTATAAATAAAGATAATTTATGGTTACAATGGAATTTATGTATTTGAAAAATTTGCATTCCTGTCCACAGATTCACTTTAACATCAGTTTATATCTGTCTACCCATGTTGCACATGGTAAATTCCAAAATTGACTAAATAGATTGTTTCTGGTTGTTATTGTGTCTGAAATGAGTTTTGTTATAAATTTGTCAGTTTTTGTACATTTTCTGATTTGACCTGGAAAGTCTGGGATGTAAAAGCTGACAGTGATTATACACAGATCATAATTAGTAAAGAGCATTTTCATAGCTGAATAACAAATCATAAACACTTGCTAGGAGGTGGTTTGACTTGACTAGATATGTAGAAGAGTTGACAAAAACTTGTATTTGTGTGTCTGTCATGAGTGAATACATCTACAGATTTGTATTTGACATGTATTGTTGTTTCTATCTGTGTGTGTACTTAATATGTTACCTTGAATTTTATATCATTTTTCAGATGTGCTTGGAGGTTACAATGGAACAATTTTTGCCTATGGTCAAACATCCAGTGGGAAAACCCATACAATGGAGGTAATGCATTTTGAATATAAAAATATTTTGAATATTTTGTCATGTATGGGATACTGGCACAAGAGGTGGCGCCTCTGCTGATTATTCACCGGTCATGCACACTTTTGACTACAAATTGGCTTATTTCCGAAAGTAAAAGATCATACGTATGTTTCATTCATGCGCCTTACTTTTTACAGACTCATTGCGATATACAGACTGAAATGGTCTTTTACTTTGGCAAAAACACTTTTTGTCGCATGACCAGTGAATAATCAGCAGAGGTACCACTTTGTTATGATATATGTGCTGTAAAATATCTGAATTAAAATATCGGTGCTTGGATTTTGGTTTTTTTTTTCAGATAGTAACTTCCTTTTCTGTGTCACTTCCTACATATTGGAAATATTAAGATTCAGTGTAATTTGATTCTCTTTTTTTTTCATGATTTATTGACATCAGCAAAATTTCTCTCTATAATGCAAAACCTTGTTATTTGGGGTGACAACCCTTGTTTCTACTATTTCTAAATTTGTTCCTCATTGTCTCAGGGTGGTTGTAGTAAGCCATCTTATTTTGTCAATTATTTGGTGCTTTTATCATCCAATATGTAATGAATACCAAAATACTGACTTCTTCAGAATGTAATACACAGTCATATGCTTTTCTGTCACGATTAATATACTCTTGTCCTTTTTTTAGGGTGTCATGGGAAATCCCACAATGTCAGGTATCATCCCCAGGATTGTGTCAGACATATTCTCCTATATTTATCAAATGGATGAAAACTTAGAATTTCACATAAAAGTAAGTCATTTTTAAAGTCACACCAATTTTGTTATTGAATACAGTGGTATTCAAATTCATTTCACATTTGACAAATCTTTTACTCCTTCTTTCTTCTAATTTTCCCCACTTTATATCTCCTTCATTCTGCCCCTTTCTTTCCCTTTCAATGCTACTCTCTTTCTCTCTATCTCTTCCCGGACCTCTTTCTTTCTCCATTTCTTTCATTTATGAGTTTCCATCTGAAATATAGTCACAAATTGAAAAATTCTCATCAAGATTTTCTATACTTCACTCATTTTACAAACTACTATTTCCATACAGCTATATTTTTCTATCTTTCAAAGAAAAAAAAGTCTTAATATTTTTTTCCTATATTTGAATGGGTGATTCCAATTATATTTTGGAGATTTTTTTGTAAATCAATGCTTAGACATAATTGTTTCTTCATGACTTTGGAATTAATGTAATTTTAGTATGTAACCTTTTTGGTATACATGTAAGTGCAAAAGTGTGAGAGAAATTACAAAAATGGGAAATGACAGAATAACACAATTGATCAGAATATATTCATGACATACATTAGTGACCTTTGACACAGTGAACAAAGACAAGCAGCGTAAATTTTCTGTAAGTCTTTGGCTGTGCTTAGCTTGTTCATGCAATCAGAAGTTTTCTTTATTAAACCCTTTCAAGCATCGCATCTCTCTTATCATGCAGGGGTTATAAAATGACAATCTTGCATTGTCCTCAAAACGATGGACATTTTTTTCATCTAAAAAAAAAATGGTTTTCACTTTTTTTCTTCCCAATTTCCCTTCTCCATTCTTTATCTTAAAATTAATGAAAGATTGATACCAATACACAGATGGGCTTTAGGCTTTCACGATCAATCAAAAAAGCCACGATGTGATTGTGCTTTCCCCCTCTTTTTTTGCTTATTTGCATTAATGCGATTTTGTAAGAAAATGAGAAATCTGACAAAGAACTCCAAGAGTAAAATTGCAGAGAAAAAAAAGTTTGAAAAAAGAATTCTATTCCTTAGGGAGGCTTGTGTTGCAGTGAGTGTTTAGTTGTATTTGACAGGTCATGAATTAGCAATGCAGTCTATAATTTCTGGAGTTGAACACCCCTGATCTATTCACTAAATAGGGATGATTCATCACCTCCAGTAATTACGGAAGCTTCCAGACATGTGGTGGCTATGGTAACAAGAATAGGTTTTCCAATACTACTGTCATTGTCTCCAAGTTGTAATAAATGAGAAAGCTTAGTGAAAATGCAAGTATTTAAAAGAAATGGCTTTTATTACAGCTAGTTGAATTAATTCCTATTAAGGTGGCCAATTTTTATTTGTTTCCTGTGATCAAATCTGATATCACTTGTTTTTTTCGGATTGAAAGTTGCATGTATTTTTCTAATTGTCTGATCAGTTGACGATGTGGCTGCTGACAATATTAATAACAAGACAAATTAATTTTGTAGACTAAGTAGCTTTCTAAAGGTCATTTAGATATATCACAAGATTTATATTTCATGGCAAGATTGGCTCTATAGAGTTCTGTTCATGGCTTATTGGAAACTATTGCCTTTAAGTCAACCTCATTCACAATTTCGTCCTTGATTTGAAATTTGTGACAGTTATAAAAAAGGTCAATTGGTTGTTGGAATTGTCATATTTGATAGCAATTAGTAGGCAGAAACATAAGATAAATACTTGAACTAATAAAAGAATATTGTTTTCTAAAAGCAGACTTTGATGTTAAGACAAGTTTGATTTATGAATGATTGTTTCACACCTGGGTATTTGTCATTTATTATCTAAAAGGTATTTCATTCATAAGAAGTGTCATAAAAGAGAATTATGATTCAATTTATGGTAATCTGAAAGATGAAAAAAAACTAGTTTGTCATTCCTCCCTCTTCATTTTCAATGCATAATCTTGATGATGCATGCTGAGTGATTAAATAAATAGCAACAAATTAAATTACCTTTTTTTTCATCAACCCCAAACTGAAAATGAAATACGTTTAATCAGCTTGTCTCCGATAAAAAGAGAGCTTGGGAAAGGATTACTGTGACTCAAAAGAACCTTTGATGAATGACAACACAACTAGTCAATTTTCTTTATCATTGAAATTAGTCCCTTCCACTTAGAGATTTATTTGGAGATCATTGTTCTGTTGTTGTGTCCCCTGATAGGAATTGTCTAGCCTTAGTTGAACTCTGGTGACCAATGGTGACCCAGTGGTACTCAGCAACAAAATGGCTGACTTCAAAGTTTTTGTGCTCTACATGTACTTCCAGGAGACTCCCTATCAGTATCAGTATCAATATCTGCGACTTGATCCTGGTGTGGGGCATTATGAATAAAGACCTTTCATTCCTGATTCTTTCAGTCTGTAGACAACTGAAACATAAGCAACCTGTGTTTATTTTGCTATCATCTCTAATCTAAATACATGCTCATAAACTCATAGTAGATTGCTAGATACGATAAGTTTATTAGCATGTATTTTGGTAAGTAATTATAGCAAATTAACACAGGTTACTCATGTTTGAGTTTTCTACAGACTGAAAGAATCAGGGGCAAATTTCCTGTTTTTAAGAAAAAATGCCAACTTATAATGTTACTAATTTCTAGGCAAGAATGCCATAGAAACAAACTTAATATAACACAAAACATGGTCTATGATTTATCTGGAAAATGATTTAATCACTTTTTGAAAACATTTTTCTTTGATGAACATGTTTATTTGAATTTCATAGAATACCAAATTATCCGTTCTTTTCTTGAAGTTTTGTGAAACCAATATTTGCCTTGGCAATTGAAATGATTCCCCATTTACAGTTGATTTTATCAGCAGTAGCAGAAGCTCTTTTGTCTGTGGCTTTCATTTCATAATGGAAGTTCCTGTGTGTGATGACAATAATAGCTTGCAGAGAGAAAAAAAAATGCTGTAAATTATAATCACAACATGTCAATCATTTTTTAGACCAACCAGCTACATCTTTTGTCAAAAGCATTGCTTCAGGAAGTAACATTTTCTTTGTCCTCTAGTATTAGATCTCCTATCCTCTAGTGAAAAAAGATAATCATCCCTACCTCTGCTAATTGATTTTCCTTCAATTTAGAGTTAAAAGGTAACCTAAGGTGGAAAGTTTTTCTTTGTAGTCTTTGACGCAACCTCTACATTTGCATCAAATTAATTTATTGACTATGAACAATAGCTTTTTTTTAATTATGTGTGATTCTATTATTAGAAGACATGAAAGACTAGTATCTCTTATTTTTATAAAAAAGCTGTTTTAAGTTCTAAAGTAACAAAATTGTCTTGAAATTATTTTTTTCACATTTTATTCTTTGTCTATTTTTTCGTTTTTTTTATGCTGTGAAAGAGAATGGTTTTTTTTCTATTCTTCTTTACATCATCAGATATCTTCTTGTTTAATTTAGAAAAGAACCACCAAGACTATAATAGTGGTATCATGTTTGACATATACCGATAATCCTTGTCATTTTAAGTTGATGATGAAATGCACACTTTTTAGTGATCCAATTACCAATAATCCTACCACAGCCACATGAGGGTACTTTTATTAAGGCTTCGTTGGAACAATAATATTAGTCATTCAAGCTTTTGAAAAGAAAAAAAAAATGTGAAAAAAAGTGTAATGACAAGACATTGCAGCTGTGTCCATATTTCTGTCAAATGATAAAGCTACTTGATTGTAAGGCTTCTGTCCCTGCATGCAACACTTCAAATTGGATACAGAGGATTTGCTTGGATTGATAATTATAATCATGGGAAATGAAATGTAGATTTTTTTTTCTCAAAAAATTAAGAGAAAAAAAGTGTTTAAAAACAAAATTGCTGTAAGCATCAAATTAGGAAAATTAATCACTTCATGGATTAATGCTGTGCTTTTTCCCCCTGATTTATGGTTTGACAGCAGTTTTTTTTAGTTGCATTGAAACAAGTTCACATAGGGTAAAATGTAGCATTCTAGATTTTTCTTTTTTTATTGTATATTGATTATGTTTTAAAATTATTCTTAGTTTGAATTAGGGTAGGCCCTATTGTATGGAAGTAAAATGATACTGAAAAGTGTATAGCAAAAGTGTAACAGTAATATTTGTTTTGTTTTTTTGTGTTGAAAAAATATATCATGCCAGGAACAAAAAAAGTGAACCTAAATTGTAGTGAATAAAATGTTAGAACTCTAATAGCATCTCTTGCATACACCCTTCCCACCCTCAGCATAGTTCCATAAAAAAATGATGGAATTTTTAAATAATAAATCACAAATCATTTTAAGAGTTCTAAATGGCAATTTTGTTGTATGAACAGCAGAAAAGAATGTATGAGAATGTAGTTCCAAGTTTTGACTGATCTAGGGTTGAAGATGTTGTGTTTTGTGAGGAATACCCTGGGATTTGATATAATTATTCTATCTAAGGTCTAGACAGCTAAAGCCTATACACATATATCATTGCATTGGAATGATTCATTGATTTTTTCATCCTCCAATACTATGAGTGATCTAGTTTCTTTAATGATCTGGTCACTTTAATTTCCAATTTCTAGGAACATTCCCTGGAAAAGAAAGACTTATGGGTATAGGCCCTGGATTCTCATATCTAGGGGTAGTAAAGATATTTTTAGACGTGACAACATACTTTTCACTCTATATTGGGAATATGATGCAAGCATTTGCTGGTCTTGACAATCAACAAATCTAAAAAAGAAAGAAGAGATGAGTTTATTTATTTTAAAAGATAGAATTTGTTATTATTCAAAAGCATCAAATGATATAATTAGTAATGTCATTCTGAATTTGTCCTAATGACCTTCCCATAGCACCCTTGAAAAATAGAATTCCATTATGTACAAGTATTTAAAGCATAAAATATATATGGAAGTAGAATATGAACCAATCTTTGATGTACTTATCATGATTTTTGCATGTAGATTTTATGCAAACTTAATTGCATCCTGTCCTGGACTACAGAATACCACATACTTATTATTCAAAAATCCTCATTACCTAAAGGTGAATGTTAAAGTTAACATTTGAACATAGTACCTTTTTTCATATTGACATTACATGATGTTACCTGATCCAAGATTCTCAAGAAAGAGTTTCTTTGTTTGGTTTTGCTGGGATTTTTTCACATTGACCCATTCGCTGCAAGTCATGCTTCAAAGTTGTCTGTTTTGTTAAAGGATTAATCTCTGGTATATGAAAGATTTGATGTCATTCTTTGATTCCTATATGACTGGACTGAAATAGAAGTATTTTGGCCGGCACAAAAAAATGTTTCTTTGTGTGGCTCCTGTGGGCTAACTAAGGTTATGGTTGAAAAGTCTTGGGAGATTTTTTTTTTATTCCAATGGAAAGGATGATTCATAGTCTTGTAGCTATGGAAACACTGGCTACATAGTGCCTAGAAAATGGTATTGGGTGATGGTTAATGAAAACGCAGGTTGACTGGTTGGACATTTTGTGAGGATTTAGGTATGAGTCATCCCCTATTCTTGGAATCAAGTTCCATTCAATAGGCCATATGAAAAAAGTTCCTTGTTTGATTTTGTTACCATAATTTTAAAAAAAAGAAGGCAAAATTGATCTTGAAAACAGACATTTACTTTTTAAAGTATTAGACCCATAAAATGCTTGGGAAATCGTTTGAGACCTCGGCACTTCTCGAGTTTATGGGTCTAATACCTTAAGGTTTTTTTTGTGTATTTTTTTTGAATTGTTGTGAAATGACAAGACCAGACTATTTGCTATTGGTATTTAAAAAGACTTATATAAAACTGTGTAAGATGGTGTCGTTAAAATCACTATTGGTCATGTAACTTCTTAAATACAGTTGTTAGAAATCATTCATGAGTTGTTTTTGATAGAAATAAGGGAGAAAGGTCATGTACCATTGCAGCAATCGTCTCTTTTCAATTTTTGTGCATCAGTAATTTTTTCATTGTGATATATGTAAAGTGCAGTATTTAGCTCAGCTTGAGGAGAACAGCGGGAACATTTGATAATGATAGAGAATGTAAGGAAAAGCCTGCAGACAGTGTCAAAGTTAGCAGAGAAGGGTAACATATAAAGGAAGAAAAATATTTATTCATAAAATGTCCTAATTTAAAAATTCTGTTGACACAAAAATATGTTTCATACCAAAATCCTCCTCATTTCCTGTTTTCCATTCACATTTGACAAAGATTTGCTCATATTGGAACGAGGAATTGTAACGTTACTAAGGCCACAAAGTGCAAGATTACACAATATGTATACACTGAATCTGAGCCAATGAGAAAGCCGTGTCCAGAAGGGACAATATATAAAGTTCAGTCTTTCACTGTGATCTAGTTTATCATGGACCAGCTTAGAGCCTACAGATATAAAACTATGTAAGTACTTGATAATATTAGAATAGTGAATTGCTTGTTAATAAAAAGGACTTCTTATCCTTCAGCAATTATTTTCATATTTTTTTTTTTTTGTCATTTGGTTGGAGTATTGTCATGCAGCTTTTTCTTTGTCCATCGATTAAGTAAATATTAGACTTTGCTAAATGAGGGGGAAAAAATCAATGTGGTTGAGACTGCTATCATTATTGTTGTTTGGCCTAAGTTCCAGAGTAAATTGACACCTGTGTGTCAGAGTATGCTATGGGAGTTCTTTGTCTGAAATGATCTGCCGAGAATGTGTTTCCTGTGATTTTTTTTGTAAATTCATATTTTTGGAGCATGTGCCTTTTGAAATGGTCTTTGACTTCGTAGGGTAAAACAGCTTTGACTCTAATCATGGAGAAAAACAGGTATGATATTTGACTTTTTGGGGTTTCTTTGTGTGGATTTAAAAAAGAAATGAATAAGTTGAGACAGAACTGGTTAACTTCAGAAATTCTCTCAATTGTGAGCTGACTGCATATTTTCTTTGAGAGTCGTTTGACACGATTGGCATAGCCTTGCTGTAGATCTTGTTGGAACAACCTCTAGTGGTCTGAAGGAGAATTAAAATGTCTTTGTTCCTTGAGGTGATAAAGAAAATCCCTGGATTTCAGGACCCGATTTTAGCATTAACAGGCTCAATAGAAATAGCTTCATTTTATACGTCATTGGATCAAGATGCTCCCAGGTAACGTTGTGCGCAATAGTGTATCTCAGTCAATAAAGGTCTCCAACTCAATCAAACTATTGCAAGTCTTTGTGTAACATGGGTCTGAGAAGAGTGCTGCTTGAAAATCTCACCATGGCAGATCAAAGGTGAGCTAGGGTAGTTTTTGGAGAGGGTCAGATAACAATATTTTGATTTTTTTCATCATCTTGGTTTTCCATATTGCACCTAAATTATTGGTGAATGAAATTGTCAATATTGTCATCATTTGTCATTGTTTTAAGTCATTGATAGTCTTTTGATGTTAACATTATCTAGGGTTTATGTGATTTTGATGTTTTATTGGCCATTAATTTCCAGATGGTTTTAAGGGAATTGGGTCATTGTTTTTAATTAAATTTCATCATTCAGATCACAAGACATGATTAATTTGATTGTTGATCTAACTAAACTTGCATATTTATATTTAGTTGGTACTATTTTAGTTTCACATTCGAAAAAAATAAAAGCATATGTGGTATATTTTTTCTCTTTTATTAGGAAATGAAATAACAGATTATACATATAAATCCATTTTTTGTTTAAATGTTTTGATATAATTGCTCATGAGACTTTGTGCTAATAGTTAGCAGATCTGAAATAGTAAGAAAAGTGAATAATCAAAAAATGAGTCTTATATGATGCCATGCTGAAGCATAAGAGATTAGAATATTCTCTGTATTAGTCTTTGTCCTTAGCTGAATTCTGTTAGGGTGAGTCATGAAAACCATGATTCAGATGGACAATATTAGATTTAAATTTTATCTCTGCTTCTACCAAATCAGTGTTAAAAATATAATCTTTATGTTTATTTTTACGCCTTTGCTTTGTAATTTTACATCATTTATTAGTCTACCTCTCTAAACATGTGTCATATTATCAAAATTTATACCATATTTTACTATATATATAGGCTTAAGAAATGATATGCCAATAGGTACTTTCATCCCTGATTTTTTTTCAGTCTGTAGATAATTCAAACATGAATAACCTGTGTGAATTGTTCAGTAATTTCTAATACCCAAACACATGCTCGGTAAGCTATTAAATAATATGAGATTATTTTTGATGAGAAATTATAGAAATTTTCATACAGGATACTCAAGTTTGAGTTGTCTTCAGACTGAAAAAATGTGGATCATAAGTTCCCTATTGCTGCGCTAGAATGTGTATTACTTCATACATGTTCAAAATATACATCATTCTTTTACTACGTTATGGATAACATAGCAAAATGTTTTTCTATTTTAGCCGCAATGGCTCATCTATTTTAAGCACAATGGATTTGAATTTTAAGAAAAAAAATACACTGTTTATATCATAAATGTGTATGTATGAATATATATTACCCCCCACCCTCCTCTCCCTCTCTTTTTTTCACAGCGCAAACTAAAACTTTTTGTATACATGATATTATTAACACACTGGAACCTTTTCTTTGTTCATAGCAGTTTGCTAGCATTTCGAAGAAAAAAAAATAGGGCAGTGTATGAATAAAAACTGAGAAGCAAACTGTTAGTTACTGGTCTGAACATGCTCAGATCATTCATGTTATTTTTTTTTATTGTGTTATTCAGTCATTTCCTCAAAAATGATGTCAGTGTTTAGGCATGTGGTGATGTCTGCTTTGAGTATCATGAGTCTAACTATCTTCCTATTCTATTTCAGGTCTCTTACTTTGAAATATACTTGGACAAAATCAGAGATCTCCTTGACAGTAAGTACCATTTCTTTTTTTGATATTTTCTATGTGTATTGTTAATATGCTTTTGAGAGATAAAGTAGTCTTCCTGAAAGGGATGGTTCGGGACAGGGACAGCATTATTATAAAGAGTTGCTGTAGGGAATTTGAATGCAAAAAGTCCATGGAAGCCAACTTCTGTGTTTGTATTGTTTTCATTGTTTTGCGAATGTGATATTCTTTGACCGAAATCTTTGGCAAAATCCTTGTGCTATTCAAATGTTGGACTATTTTCTGGTTGTCATCAGAATCTTTTATAAATAGCACACAGGCTGAAGTCTTCTGTAGACTTGAGAAAGCAAAATCTCTTTGGGACATATCAATATCATGTATTGATCCTGTGTCAACAAAAGTATGTGACACACCTTAGTGTCTAGAGATGTCTATACCTTTCTAATCAAAAATGACTGTTGATGCTTCGCTGTGAGCTGACCTTAACTCAACAGGTCAAGATTTCTGTTATATGTACATTGTTACAAAATATAAAATATTATTTCCTTGGTTCAGTATGATGCAAGAGGTATATATCAGTTTTTGCCAAAAAAAACCTATAATTTAGAAAGAAATACAATTTGGTTTTTAACTGTTCAAAATTAATATTTCCCACCCAAATGATTCCAAAAGGAACAGGGTTACCTGTTGTTGATCTAGCTCATATGCTCTCTCATTTACTAGATGTAAAAATATCTTCTTGGTAAATTTGTCAGTGTAGGAGAAGAACATTTGGGGTTTATATTCAAAAATAACAAATTGTAATTGGGGTTGTTGTTTTTTGGGGTTTTTTTTCCAAAGGTTTTTTATTCCAAAAAGATAAATACAAATTACAAAAGTATATAATAGAGAATTACAATAAAA
>JAVSBT010017789.1:0-18927 GCA_033118115.1 Pharyngocirrus eroticus
AATTTATTGTTGAACATTTAAATTTGGAGTTATGATTCAAGACGAAAATGTATAGTAATACTTAATAGGAATGAAATTGTTAGCTTTAGTTGTTTCATAGAATGGAATGAAATACATTTTACATCATCTTATTAAAAAAATGTCCAGCCATGAACAAATGATTCTTGAAATGTATTAGTACAGATATGTTATTTATGTCAAACTAGAATGGTGAGGAGATTGCATTCTTGATAGCAGAGAACACATATGGACACTTGTTCAGTTTTTAAAAAAACAGTGAGGAAGTTTTGATCATTGATAGGAATTTCTTTTTCTTTTCTAGCATTAAAATATGACTCCTGGTCCCATTCAAAAGCACAACTGGACCCATTGTCCCATGTCATCGGTTCAGCAGAGAAAAAAGAAAGAAAGCCTGTATTGCTTTTTTTTGCTTATATGCTGCTTTTATTTCAATTTTTTGCAAACAACATTTTCAGTGAGAAAAAAAAAACCATGAAGAGTATATTTGTACAATACAATGTATTCATACATTCTCCATGGAAGTCCAAGCACATTGATGTTACATTAAGGGTCAAATAAAGTCTAATTGAAGGTGAGATACAAAAAAAAAGAAGAAAAAATTCAACTGAACAACCCAATTTTTTATAATCCACCAACCATCAATTTTCAAATCCATTTATATTTTTTTCTGTTTTTTCCTCCCATTTCAGCATCAGACAGCATGAATGCTCCAGTCCAAAATGTGATCTGAAATATATGAAAATGATTACACCCATTTTTTTGTTTTGTATTTTTTTCCAAAATATACCATCTTTGGTAAACTTATCATCATTTTGATGTTTTCTAGCTTTAATGTCATCTTGTTTTATATTTTATGTAATAGGACAGAAGAGGCCTTATAATGAGAAAGAATAACATTGTAATTGTTAAAAAAAGATTGAATACAAAATGATTTCCACTTACTGGATCATGGAATGCACTCCAAAGTTTGAGCCATGCGGATGTGTTATCTGGTGGAGTAACGTTTCAAGCAGTGTCTGAAATGAGAAAAGTAGAGGGAAAAAACTGAAACAATTTCTAATCGAAAAGAGGGTTTTGGCAGTGACCTTGAAATAACATAAGCTGCATGTTTTGAGGACAGCGGGCTAAGATTTATTTTTAGATACATTTAAATCATGTCAAAGTAAATAGTATTCTTGCTGTCATGCAGTTACATTTTTGAAAGGCAATGGCGTTTAGCATGGGCCATAATGATTATGGTCAAGATTTATCTATCAATATAGTATCTTTGTTTTAAACGGAAGACACAATTTCGTTTTCAAAGGTGACCATATTTATTCTTTAAAAACAATATCTGGAAGAATCTTTCCACAACTACTCCTGTGCTGTCATTGTTTCCTTTCACTTTAAGATCTTTTTCAATGTCCTTGAAAAGAGAAAAAAGCCACTATTTTGAATTACTCCATTCCCTGCAAGAAAATAAAGACATACTGTAGAATTATTGGATGAGGGGCCTTGGATATAAAGTCAAAAATATGGTCAATGATAAAAAGAAAAGAAATCGAGTAATTAACAAAATGGCAGTTGTAAATGGGACCATTCTGTGAGGGAAGTGAATTATGATATCCTAGATATTAAGGAGCCAAATTGTGAATATGCATTTGAACCTTGGTACATTGCAAAACTTGAAGTATCCTCACAAACATTTGATAGTTAAAACTGTCCTTTTACTTACCCTAGAAAAAACTCTGGAAGTTAGGAACCATACTCAAAATCCTTATCACACCTTATACCTTAGAGTTGCACTCATTGATTACAAAAAGCCTTCGATCATTTAAATCACAATAAGATCATAGAAAATGTTGATCTCCTTGGTGTTAAAAAGTCATGTGGTGGAATGGGTGTGTAGTATCATATCCCATAGGAAATAAAAGGGTGAAAGTCAATTATGAGATTAATTATATTGGAACTGGCCCAGATCCTATTCACGCTGCACTAAATTAAATAAGGGGGGGGGGGAGGGGGGACTTGGGATTTGGCCTTTTTAATTGTTTGGGACTTGGGATTTTCAGATTTAATTTCTTAGGATTTGGGATTTACCTATTCTTTGGGATTGGGATTGGGATTGGACATTCTAATTATTTGGGATTTGGCATTTGAATTCTATGGGATTTGGGGGTGTCCTTATTTGATGCTTGTTTTTTGGGGATTTGGGATTTTGTTTTTTGATTCTTTGGGAACTGGGATCAGACCCCCCCCTCCACCCCCCTCAAATAACAACATGGTCAGGTACTAATGATATAAAATTGATTCCACAAAAAAACAAAATAAGTCCTCATTAACTTTAATAAAAAAGCCCTTGATTTACGTCAACTGATGATAGACAATGTAGCAATAGAAATAGTTAAATCTACCATTTATGAAGACCTAACCTGAAACAATCATATTCAAAACATAACGTCCAAAGCAAGCCAAAGACTATTCCTACTCATAATATTAAAAAGGGCCAGGACAGATACAAAAACATTAAGACAAGTATACTTTCAGAATATTAGACCAGTCTTAAAATATGCCTGCCAGACCTGTAATCCAGGTATTTCTTGTGAATTATCTAATGAAATAGAGTCAATCCAAAAAAGAGCAACCAATATCATGCTAGGCTTTACCAACAAGAAAAGCTTCCAACAAAGACTAATAGAACTTCAAATTCCAGCATTAGATACAAGAAGAAAACAGCGAGATTGATCCCAAGCTGTCAAACATGGTTTTCAGTGGCACAAGGTGAACATTCGGCCTTGAACTGGTGTCCAGGACCACGACGCTAACTTCGCGGATATAGCCTCCATTTTGACGTCAGGTGTGTTAAAATATTTTTTCTACAGAAGTGTCTTACCAGTTTTCCTGAAAGATTCAAACATGTCTCTCAAAACATTGCCGTTGTTATTTATCAATCTCGGTGGTGAGATGATGTACATTTTGGATCAACGTCTACGTGCCCAGAATATTCCACAAGAGAAGGCAAAAAAGGGTAGGTATTCTCAGAAAAAAGAAATCACTTGAGGCTGAAGATGATACAAAGAGTCTAAAGCCTTTAGTAAAGAATAGTACCATTAATAACCAACATATGGAATTAATGTAAGAAGACAATATATAATGTAAATGACAGAGCATTTAAATTATCTGTATGTCATATAATTGAATTCGATCTTATCATTTGTTCATAAATATAAACAAGTTAATTTTTTGTTGACATTTTGCCCATTCTGTCATTCATTTAATGGTATTATTACCCTATAATTACAAAGAATCGTTGGGTGATTTACTCTTCTTATTTTTAGTAATTTCCAGCAGATGGTCACTTGGACAGGGAAAAACGTTTTATGCTAACATTTCCAAATCATGCTTAATGATTCTTGTGTAATAATTTATTCTTATACCAAAGCACATCGTTTGCACTAGGTGAGAACGCATCCTCAAAGATTTGCACATCAAAGTCACAATTTTTCGGCCTTAGCTGGCAGAATATATTCTACGATGGCTGTTTTCTGAATACTTTGTAACACATGTTTGTTGATACTATTCTAGATTTCTACTCCAAGAACAACAAAACAGTGTATTATTGTCCCAATTTATTATAAAATTTAAAAAAATATTACAATTTGTTTGAATTCTTTTTTATAGTTTTGAATGACATCACAGGAACTATGTTCAACAAAAGATTCATGGAAGAGCTTTTCAAGCCACAGGAACTATATTCTAAGAAAGCTATGAGGACAGTCTTTGATAGACTTGCTCATGCCTCAATCATGAGACTGAACGATGCTAGTATGGATAAGGTACATTAATGATCTAATTTTTTCCATCATATGTCACTAGCACTTATAGCAACTAGTATTTGTAGATGTTTTATTTTGTAGGTGTAAAAACTAATTGATTTTTCATGGTAAAAAAATCAATCTACATTTTTTACAAATTAATGTAGGATTTTGATTAGTATTGATTCAGGTAATAAGCTTTTATGTTGCATTAAGTTTACATATCCATTATCATATAGAGCAAAATTTTGTCTTGTTAGAACACGACTTCACATAACATGATTTATAAGAGTGTTATTGTGATTTATCACAGATTTCATGAGCTATTAATTCTCTATACTTTATCAAACAATGGCACGAATTATTTTTTACAGTGAAACCATTAAAAAGAAACATTGAAATACACCTGTAATTTGGGTTCACATTAGATTTTTATAGACATGATTTTTGAGGAAAATATTAAATTTGAAGAAGATATCTGTGCTAAAGTTTATGAAAGGGACAAAAACTATCTGGTCCCCTGGTACCTTCACCCTGCTGTTTCACAGCCTTGTGTGCTACTGCTCCAAGGCTGTGGAACAAATTGCCAAAAAAATTGTAAAACTACAAAGGTTCTCTTGAGTGTTAAAGTTTAAAGATGTTTAGATGCACTTCTTTTTGAAAAGTGCCTCTGAAGAGCAAGACCTCAAAGAGGTGCTCTAGAAATGCTAACATTTATGTATTATTTATATATTACTTCCAGAAATACTGCATATTAACAATTTGTTTAAAAGTGTTTCTTGCCTATGTCTTGCAGCTCTATGATCTGATGACTATGGCATTCAAATACCAAGTTTCACTGTGTCTACGACCAAGTGACATTTTATTGGTAACATTGAATCACATGGATGCCATAAGAGATTTTGTGACTGGATCACCAAATATTACCCAGCAGGTGGACCATGTGTACAGGTTGCTCATACAGGTGAGAATGGTTGCAAACATTGAAAAGTTGATGGACGACAGATAGTTTGGTTGTATTAATATCCCAGAAAAGGTTTTGCCAATTATCTTCTGTGGTATTATACACAGATTCTGCAAAAATAAAAGACAAACCAAAAGTTGATCCTGAAGCTCAGTCTGGTTATGTCCAATGGCACTCCTATTGCTTCTCATAATTATGTAAATTAGAAAATAATTGTTTTGTAATTGTTGCATAGGTTTTTGATTACAGCTCGGGCTATAAATCAATTGATATATGTACAACCAATTTCTTTCTTACTGATTCCAATAAAGTAATAACATAAAAAGGTTCGCTTTATTTTATTGAAATGATATTGATGAAAACTGTGCTTGTCTAAGTGGTATAAAAATGCTTTGTTTGTTCTGAAGTGAAAGAACATTATCGATGTTTTCACGTTTCTCTAATATTTATTCCATTTTTGTTACATGAAGTCTTTATTTTTATATTCTATTTTGTAGCATTATGCCTCCCTGAATGCTGGTGAATTTATGCTTGTGAGGCAGACATTAATGAACTTTTTCCAAGACATGCATATACGGGTAAGCAGAAGAAAAAATATTGTGTAAATATGGCAACACATTAAAGAAAAATGGGCAAAGTAATTATATACCAAGCCTATCAAATAGCATTAATTTTCATTGAAATAATTTAGCTTCGGTAGTTTTATTCTCAAATCGGAAAGTCACCTCAGTGTTATAATTTGTTTAACATTGTATTGTAATTTGTTTAACAACAAGGTAAAATGGAAAGGTTATAAAAGTATCCTATGTCATTATCATTTTTTATTATTTGATATAGGTCTCCATATTCCTTAAAGATAAAGTACAGAATTCCAATGGACGCTTTTACTTACCTCTGTCAGTACCAGTACCAAGTGGAACTGATATTCCTGGCAAAATAAGGTAAGTAAAAAATAAACAAATAAATGTCTTATCTATTGGACCAGCCACCATTTGTGATACAAAAATGACTGGTTCTTTCTTTAACAAAATAATAATGGAACTAGCCTCTTCTTTGTTTTCGCCTGAATCGTGCCCCATCTGTGGCTTATGCATTGGACCACTCCATCATTGAAAATATCATTAACTGCTGGCGAGAAAGGGTGGTCAACCTTTCATTGGTCTAGTTCTAGGTATGTATATGTCTCTTCGCATTCCCTGAAGTAATTTTCACTCAATAAAGTTTTACTTTTATTGTAGGATCTTTAATTCAAATGGAGATCAAGTGAGTTCAAAGGAATTCAACCCTGTTGGGAAATACACCCCTTCTAAAAAGGAAGGTTCGTTTGATATCAGGGGAGACAGAGTAACAATGTTAGGAACCAATATGTAAGTCATGAACAATTTTATCCTCAATCTTCTGATTACTTTTTATATGATTATTACAATTGATAAGATTCCTCAGAAGTTTTCAGTGAATGAATGACTAGATAAGATAAGTTGAAAACTAGCCCTAGTATCTCTTTTTTTTCAGATTTTCAAATCTGTTTCAGAAGCGATTTCAAATTTATTGTAAGTTAGTGATAAGTGTTTTCTTTTATCCCTTTTTTATTATATTTAAAGGTACGGAGTAGTCAGACCTGCAGAAACAACTGTCAGTGGTAGTCAAGCCAAAAGTAGTTCAGTCCCAGATAGTGTAAGTTGTCTTGTACATGTAGTGCTAATATTTTATGGCAGTTTGCAAGGTGATGAGTGTATAGTATCAAGGCTTTCTGTAGACATATGGAACGATTTAAAGTTTTTAAGGCATTAATTGCTAATATTAAAAGTATTTCATCTTTCATAAAGACTTGATTCTGCCAAAAAAGACACTGGTGATCAGTCACAGGATACTGTAGAATGTCAAGAAGATATGAAACAGTGGGACATTAAGAGTGCAGCTCTATGTCAGTTGATAAAGGAATATCAGGGCTCTGGGGAGTCAAAAGATTCAAATATGACAAATGAAAAGGCACCCATAAAATTGTTAATCTCTTTTGTTTTGAAGTTGTATTATATTTATTTTAAAAATGTTGTACATTTGATTTGGAGTTCTGAAGAGAAATAAGTTTCTTTTGATTTAAGTGAAAATGTATAGTATTACTAGTTAGTAGAATACTAGTTAGCTTTAGTTGTTTTATAGAATGAAATACAACTTGGTGTTATCTAAGTTAAAATTTATGTCCATGAACAAATGATCCTTGAATTGTATTTGTACAGATATGTTATCTATGCCCAACTAAAATGGTGAGGAGATTACATTATTGATGACAGAGAACACAAGGGGAAAACTTGTTCAAAGTTTTGATAATTAATGCAAATTATTTTTCCTCTTTTCTAGCATGAAAGTATGACTCCTGATCCCATAGCAAAAGCACAGCTAGACCTGTTGTCTCATCTCATTGGTTCAGCAGAGAAAAAACAAAAAAAGCCAGAATTTAGACTCAATTTATTTAATACTGATGAAGAAGAACAGTAAGAATTTTATCATTTAGTACTTAATTTTTTAACACCATAGAACAATAAATATTGTTTTAATCATGACATAAGTTTTTAAGAAATATTTCACCTTGACAAGAATCCTTGATGACTATGTTTCAAACATCGCTTCATGCTCAAAAGTTTTCATTTTAGTTATATCAATTTTTATACACATGATATGAAATACAGGACATAATTTTTCAACAATATCAATCTTAATTTTTAGGGAAGCAGCCTCATATAGACCTGTTGCTGAACCTGGCTCCAAGGTTATCAGTATAGATGCATCAAAGGTAAATTCTTATACTACAACCTGTTAGAGGAACATCATGTAATTTAAAACCTGGATCTTAAAACTATGGTTGCAACAAATAATTTCACTGCCCTTTAGGTTTGTGTATTATTTTTCTGGAGTAGATAAAACTAGACGGTATCTATTTACATATATATAATTTAAACTCACTTCTTTCAGAAAAAACAAAACGCAGAACTAAGTCGCATTATGGGAGAACTCCATGTAAGTGGTAGAGGTAGAGATGATGAAGATGACCTTCTGGATTTGATGGACAGCACAAACTAAACTGTATCAATCCATGTACAGTGGAATTAGAATTCATTATTGTCTGTTTTAATGTTGTTGAGAGAGACCAAAGCCTCTAGTGGTTACTTGATTCCTATGTTACAAAAATAGGTCTGCCAACATTGCAGGATGAGGAGATTCTCAGGATTTTGAAGGACCATTGTTTGCTCTAAAATGTGGCCTTACAATTCAAGAAATAGAGAAATTAAGTTTTATGTCAGAAAAAATATAGATAGAGCACTATTTTACTAAACTAATTAGGCTGAGCTTCATCTCCAATGTGCTTGTAGAACATATAACTAAGTCTAAAAGTCCAATTTAGAATAACAGTTTCTCTGATCTAAACCTGTAACCTGTAGGCACTGTGTTTTGTAGAAGAGTAATTTACCTTGTAATATTTCTTGCAGCTTAAGTGTTGACGGACCAATTTGAATGAGAATTCAGTGAATAACGAGAAAGAATCTCAGCAGATTGATAATTTTTTTGAGAAGTGAGAATGTCCACGAAAAATAAGATAATACATTAGAGAAGGATAAAAATTCTTGTGGTAATTTTGCACTTAGAAATTCTCTGAAGATTTTGACTTTTTCACTTTAAATGTTTAGAATTCATGCGTATTGTGATATAAGTTCTAAGGAATTAGTGAATTCCTAGGAAATAAATGTATGTGATAATGATAATAAATATAGGAGATTAAAAAATATCTTTTGTTCTAGCTTCAGTCCCTCAAAAGGTATACAGTACAAGTAAAACAAATATTAATAAAGTTTCTAGGAGTAGTACAACCATAAAATATTTATTGTGCGAAGATAGACACTTTTCAAAAGCCATAAAGTATTCAACAAACAATTTCACATTCTTAATATACTACATGTAATACCATTTTACGGATTTAGAATATCTTCTGATGGTATTGAAACTATGAACTGGCACAAAAAAATGGACAGCTAGGTATAAATTCTTTTGACACATTTCTTTTATAAAGTCAGATAGTTAACAAAGAGAAAGTTCAGTCTTTGTTTATAAACAAACATTCATTTAATCAATATGTATGTGATCATAATCACATTTCCCTTTGATAACATGAGAACTTCTAAGTATAAAATGTCTAGCCTTTGAAAAGCCCCGGATTAGTGATATATTTCAAGTATGGAAGCAGTTTCATTTGTCAGTTTCTCCAAAATGGCTTTTTGAATAAACATATACTAAATTTTTCTAAATCAAAGTATACACCAAATTTCATTCTCTTTACACAATTTATTCACAATTAAAGTTTTCTACCTTAAAATATCCTCTAACTATGGCTATGACAAACAATTTAACATGCATTCATTTTTTCTCCAATAGGAAACAAACATTATTTGCAAAATAATTCTGAAATTGCTTCAAGACTATATCTGTTCATTCCAAACCAACGCAAAATCACTTTAAAGGAGTACAATATCAAACAAATTCATACCATAGTAATTGTAATGACTATGTATCAACTTCAAACTAATACATTGGGGGGATAAAATACTGATTTATTTTCTAAAACCCACAATGCTAGCGTATAATATGTGAGTAAACTTGCTTTATTACTCAATATTGTAAGCACCAAACAGAAATTAACAATCCACAGACTTGAAAAAAATCAAACTCTTTGATGTTGAGCTATGATATCTGAACACTGCGTAACATACAAGTGAAGACATTTTTCAATTGACAGCACATAACATAACGCCAAGTTATTTCATAACTAGTACTTGCTTTTCTGTTACAAACGGTTCCATAGCTTTGGTTATACCATCTTGAAAATCTTGTATAGGAACTTTACGAATTGGTTGGCTTTTCAGTTTTTTCTTTCTCACCATTTGACACAAAAAATCCCACATTTCTTGCTGTGCCTTGCTGTTTGCATTTTCTTTATTCCACTGTGTCATCCAGTAACCCTTCAGCTTGATATTGTTGAAAATAAGGGGGCCAGCTGGTACCATTAATGGCTGCTTTGACATTCCACCAAATGTGACAAGTGTACCATTAGGGGCTGTATTCTTGAGAAGGTCTGCCACGCTTTTTCCACCAACACAATTTAGAGCCAACTTTGCTTTAGGTATACGACTCATGAACTGTTTCATATCTTTACTTTTCACAAAGCTATCTGTCAATACATAAGTAGCCCCTAGCTGTTTAAGCTGATCTTCCAATTTGACAATGTCAGGTCTTGTCCTTACAATGTTTATTGTTTGAACCTTCATGTGACGTGCTAGTTGGATTACTGCTTGTCCCACCCCACTGTTAGCACCATTTTGTATGACAACGTCCCCTGGCTCAAGCTTTACAAAGTCGTGTAACATTCTAAATGCAGTGCATGGATTAACTGATAGGGTTGCTGCAGTAGTTGCAGGTATATCATTTGCAACCCCTATCAAATCACTCTCACAACATACTGTTCCTGTTCGCCATGTACCCCATCCAGATATCTTGGGTACAACCCAATCGCCATGTTTGAACGCGGTCACCTCTGCTCCTACATCGACCACTTCTCCCACTCCTTCATTACCACCAACTGCAGGAAGATTGGGTTTAATGGGATATACGCCTTGGATCATGTTGATGTCTACAGGGTTGATAGGTGCAGCTAGCATTTTCAATTGTACATCAAAACTTCCAAGAGGTGGTAGGTTTTGATGAACTCCTTCCAATACCTTCTCAGGATCCCCATGTGCAGAATATGTGACAGCAAAATATTCTGCATTATTGACCTGGGGCTTGACAGTATCCTCGGGTCGTATATATCGGTTACGAGTGCATATCAAAAAGCTGTTTTGCTTTATCTTCAGTAGAGCACGTTTCATCATTTCTTTTGACAGGTACCCTTTGACGGATGTTATGTTCTGCAAGTCGAACGAAAAATGTAGTCGCCCTCTGATTAACATGTAGTTTTATTATGACACACATTTATGTCCTAAATGGACAAAAAATAGTAATTTTTAAATATTTTAAGTATGCATATATTTTAATCTCAGTTATTAAGGATTCTTTTTGTTATTCATCAAGTTACTTTGAGAGATAATTGTACAATTTGCACAAACGAAAACGGGTTCATAATTATATTGGCAAGGAGGCGCATGTGCGCGGTCCGTAGCAACAGTACCTAAACAGTCATGGCGGTGTCAATGAAAACTTTGACTGTTACATTTAGAAGATTTTAGAACAGTTCACCAAGAACTGTCAAACAAACGAAAATAAAGATGTCTAAAAAGAGAGCAAAAAGCTCAGCATCTGCGGGAGGTGCGGGTGCTGCGAAATGGGATCAAGCAATTGTATCAACTCCTCTGGGAGAAGAGGTGAATATCTACTCAATACTTATAACTGATACACCATCACTAGCTTATATTATTTATATAAGTTATAGTTATTTTAAAAGGAAATAATGTAAAATGTATCATATGTTCATAAATTGTTATAATGAAATATGACATTGGAATGATTATATAAGTGTCAATTTTGCAATTTCCATCCACCAAACGTTGAATAATGTGTTGTATGTTCTTTCTAAGATAAATGCTGATGAACTTTGTGAAGAAGAAAAAACTTTTTAAAAATTGACATTTTACTTGTGATAATAATACAGTTCGTTCTTGTTTTACTCTAAATGTATGTTACACAAGGGGTTTGATAAATTTCTTTTTGTTTCAGGGTAAATGGAATATCAGCGTTTCCTATGTTGTTGGGAATGTGGCACAAGATTTTAGTCATATTGATGTTTTGTTTGAAGCTGTGCAGTCAGGTACTAGAAGATTATTCAGTCAGATAAAAAAGCAAGACCTATATAAAGAGGTAAACATCTTTTATTTTTTAAAGCAACAATTATCCTTAAATTGGTTGAAAGGAATTGAGACTAGTTATTTCCAAATAGATAGAATTAGACCATCAACCTTTTTTTGATAAATCTAAGTGATCCATCATCTTTCCTATATGTAGCATAAAATGTTGCAATGTTGCATATCTTATATTTCCAATATCATCCATTTTCGTCATTAGAGGCATAGCATGCAGTAATCATTCAGACAGAAAAATAAAATACCATTTGTTCAATTTTACATTAACCTTTAAAGTGGGCCATTTCTCCTTGTTCCTTACTAGGCTAATGAATTGGGTGCAAACAAGGGTAAAAAAGACAAAACTGGACCAGCCCATGTTGAAGTATGTGAACATTGTAAAGAATACTTGGATGCAAATGAAGAAATTCCTTTACCACTTCTTGCAAAGCTAATCAAATGGAAACTTTTAGATGTCAAACAGAAGGATTTGCTGCGCAGACAAAATGAAAAAAAGGTTTGTTTTTGACAGATGTCTTCTTATTCAATTTTGAATATTGTGAAACCTTTGATATTTTTCATCCGCCAGAAAGTCTTGAAGAAGAGGGTAATTTTTGCTTGATGTGATAGTGACAATGCCTTGGACAATTTTGTATTAGGCAATAGCTATCTCTGACCAAATGTGTACATAGTTCTTTAGATGATCCCTATACTACATGTCTATCTTTTGATTGGTCATCAGTTAGGACCTCTAGATCAAAAAGCTTTTGTTATCATAGTAAACAATAAATTGTCTTTTTATTATTGTCATTAGAAGTAAAATATTGTAAAGAAGTGTCAGTGTCACCATGCACCATAATCTATTGATTTAGAAACAGCATATCAAATCTTTGATGAATATCATAATATTTTTCAACATCTGACAAAGTGCTGTGCAGTCTTATATATACGTGCAGTAGGAAACCGTAATGATGAGATTAATAAATTGATTGAAATAAATAGTTTCTATGTGGAAAGGAAGGTATTGCAACGATGCTAATAAGCAATTATTAGATCCTAAACTTAGCTTCCCTTCAAAAAAAACCAGACCAGGTCATGCCTTTTTAATTTCATATTTCTAATGAATTTTTATATAATATTTTTTTTTTTTTTTTTAAAATCATTATTTGTTCATTTACTGCACATTAGTTTATTTTCATCCACCCTTTCTTAGCCCAGAATTTATCAGTTTTTAGAGTTCTTAGTATTCATTATTTTTTTATTTTGCTAACTATTATCATTTATATATTTCCTACATTTATCCGATTAGCCTGGAGAGGTAAGTTGCTACTAACTAGTCTAGTCTTAACACCATGCATTTTTGGTTTGTTGACTTATCCAGTTTTGTTGAAATTTTTGTTAGAAATTAAAAGGTATTAGAATTGAAAGCAACTTCAGCACAACAATATGTTTTATGTCTTTACAATAAAAGGATGTGGATATGAACAAGGTAATTCATTCTTTTTGCACCTGTTTAGGGTCTTTCAAATCTATTTGGTCTACAGATTGGGAATGAATGTATTAACAAGTGGTTCTTTTGTCTTCTAACCCCTCACAAGTGACTCAATTCTGTATCTGCACACTGGAAAACCTATTTGTATTCAAGATTACTATTGGTCAAATAGGGAACTTTTGCTCCTGATCTTTCCAGGCTATAGACAATCAAACATTAGTAACCTGTGGGATATTTTGCTATAATTTCTTATCAAAATACATGATTGCAAACTCATATTACTTATTAAGCTACAGTTTATGAGTATATATTTAGGTGAGAACTTACACTAGTTATAGCAAAGACTTCACAGGTTACTCACATTGGATTGTCTACAGACTGGATCCGAAGCAAAAGTTTCCAATATTTAGTTTTACACAATCCTCTATTTACTACATCTTAAAAATAAAAGTGCAAATACTTGAACACATGTAATAGTTTATGTAGTTTATGAAGGTTACAATACATGTATAACCTGTATGCATATTGGTTTCCTGTATAAGACTGCAGTTAGAATTACTTTGGGGGATCATTTTCATGTATGTGTTTTGGTGTTTTTTTTCCAAAGAGTAGGATTGAAATTTGCCAACATTGTAAAAGAAATATGATAACAATGAGTCAGGAAAAAGAAAATGTTACTCCTACTTTTGAGTAAACTTATCATTCTTTTGATTTTGAAATCGCCAAATATTCTTAACTACTAAAATATGTTTCCAAAAATCCACTTCCATTTCATATTTTCTTCCCATACTTGATCTTTCATTTTACTTTAATTCTTTCTCTACTAACTTTTCTATGCATCTATAAACTTGGATAGGATGAAGATGTAAGTATACCTGAAGTGTCAACAGTTTTAAAGTTTTCTCTGGTGTACAGGTATCTTTATTTCAGCATTTTTATTTTGTGCTCTAGTAAGTGAATAAGACGGGTAGAGTTACAGACTTGAGCAAAGCGTTATATATACATAAAATCCTAACGTAACTTAGTACACAGTTGGAATCAATTTGGCATGAAATATCAATTCCAATGAGATGTTTGTTCATGGCATCACAATAAATGTACAATGAAACCTTGCCTAAAGACCACCTCACTAAGACTAAGAGGACCACTTCGCTATTTGGACCACTAAAAAGTCTGCCCAAAATTCAGTCAGACTTCAATTCTGAACCTCACAAGGGAGAACATCTAGCTAAAGACCACTTTAAGCCCAGTCCCTTAGATGGTCTTATAATTGAGATTTCACTGACCATTCAAACGTGAATTATAATATAGGATTGATTTTGATAGTGGATAAAGATATTTTCTATTGCATCGCATTTATGACTTCTAATAATTATGATTTTGTTTCAGGGAGATGAGGGAAACAAAAAAGGAAAAAAAGATAAGAAAGACAGAGGAAAATCAGCCAAAGGAAAATCTGCCAAGAAAACTCCCGAACCAACATCTGCTAAAGCTGAATCAAAATTAAAAAAGCGGGGAGATATAGAAGCTTCAGGAAAATTCATTGGTAAGTAAATGATAATTTATCTAAGTGATATTATTCAAATGACACTGAACAATAAGATATAGCATTTATGATTGAGTATGAGTTTTATCCAAATGAATATACATTAGAATATGATTTTAAATGATTCGTGGAATATTTTCCTTGAAAGCTCAGGACTGCTGCCTGTGAACATCAATAGATAGTTTTTAGCAATACTGCACCAACCATGAAATCAATACCAATGCTGATAAAGAAAATCAATCCCAACTGTTGATTGTCCTTTATTATTAGACCTTTTTATTCTTAACTCTGTGTACTTTACTATTCTTTTAGATGATGAACCTGACGATGGTCCCCAGGCCTATGTATTACTGACTGGTTTTCACAACCCACATTTGTTCACATTTCTGGATGAAGTTGGAGTTCATGTTGATAGTATTATCCAAATGGAATCGGAGGATTACACCAGATTTGAAATAGAACCAATGTCAGTTGCTGCTGGTTCTGAAGTGGAAAAGGATGAAAAAACTCTAGGTTCAGTTTTCTTTTATATTCTCAACCTTAGATTCTTTCATTGAAATCATGAAACCTTTATAAAAAAATCTTTTATCAAAAATAAGCAATTTAGATTAAGAATTTTATTTTTCATTAAAATAGCTCTGGAAGAAGAAAAGAAAAAACAAGCAAAGAAAGATAGTAGAGACCTGAAGATTTTTTGGAAGGATTATCCAATTCTTCTTGAAATGGCCCTCAAAGGTTCCAAATTACATGATATTGTTAGATTTACTTACACCATACTAGAGGAAAAAATCCCAGACAACATGCAAGATAATGAAGCAAAGGTAAGATATCTGAAATCATTTAGGGGTCATTAAAACTTATTGTAATTTGAGTCCATTGTTAACAGCTGCTTGTATAATTATGAGTTATGAAAAAATTGATATAATGAACTTTTACTATTTTATAAAATAAGATATTTTCTTACCCTCTTTCCAGACTGCATTTGGTACTGCTGTGTTTGAAGATATTGCATGCCTATTATTTGACCTTGTGGATCATAAACGCCATTACAAAGATTTTCTTGGAAACATCAAATTGACTAAAGTTCCTTTAGTTGGACATGTAGCAGCACCAGCAGTTTCTACACAAGGTAGGTGCAGTGTCAAAATCTGACTGTCTCCGACTCAATTTGTGATTTTTATATGCAGTAAAAGATACTTTCAAAGGAAAAATACCTCTAACTCTAAGAAAACTCTAAATATAGTTATACATGCTGCACAATATGTATATGAATTTTGTTTTGCTATTTTGAATTATAGATGGACATAGTCAAGCCCAGCCTTCAGGAACCACACCTGTTCCTCACACTGATCTAACAGGAGGAGAAACAGAAATAAAGTCAGATGTTGACATGAGGTATTACACTGAGCTGATGAACTGTGTCCCTAATGAAAGTGTTAGTGTCCCAATAGTCATGCACTGTATGCTGGAACAAATTACAGCGTCTGAAGAAGATATCCCTCCACCAAGTGAAACTCCTCGACCTCCAAGACCAGATGGACTTGAAGACTCTTTGGCTGCACATATTAGTGGCATGGCTTTTAAACTTGCCCTTTCGGGTGAAGACCAAAAGGTTATTATTGACATTTTGTATAGAATCTAAAAATTATAGATTGTATAGACTATAATAAAAGATATTTAGCACATGTTGTACAATTCAATTTTGCAAAGAAAAAATTATTTTCTTCTACTTTTCCAGTCTATCATTATATCAAATATTTATTGGATTATTATATATAATTTCTTTCTTACCCTAATGTCCAGATTTTAAGCAATGATTTTGATCCACCAAAGAAATCAGAGAATAACCCAGAAGAACCTGTTTTGATCCCCTATAAGGATGAGATGACAAGAAGGATGAATCACATTAGACAAGTGGAAAATTTTGACCCAAAAGAAGCAGAGAAAAACATGTTGGAAAATTACTCTGCAGCCAGACTAAAAGAATTTCAGTCTCCAAGCAAAAGAATTGCCAAAGAAAGAGCTGCTAGGTTACAAGAGATCCTTTCATTCTGTGCAACTGGAGGGCTCACACAGACAGGTTAGTTGGAAATAAATAAACATTGTGATAAGAATATGAAATTGTTACAATGAAGATTGTCTAAAAGGTATAGCCTATCTTGCTTTTTGATATATTGGAAATCAAAGTAGATACACACATTTTTTTAAGGTCTTTTTTTTTTCCCATGATGATGTATGAAGTGTAATTTAATATCTGATTGTAGCCCATAAGGTGCATGAGTCAAATATAAATACTTTTATTGGTCCAAAATGTGAAATAAAAGTAAAAAAGATTAAAATGAACAAATATCTACCCTCTTCTCATCCCAACCTATTAGTAATGAAAGCAACTCGAAATGTATTAATTGTGGATTAATTTGAAAATGTTGTAAGTTAAAACTAACCTTTTCAGACAGATTATCAGCTATTACTGAAACTATTTTCAATGAATCATAGTGAACATGTTAACAATTCTTGGCAATGAATCCATTTATTTTTGCATGTTACAGAGTTGGACCATGCTTTCAAGCAGTTTGTCTTTGAAAGTATAGAGATGACATATGCAGAAAATGATGGCACTGTCAGAGCAGCTCCACCAAGTTATGGCTTAGCATGGGATGACCCCTATCCTTACTACAAAGGAATGATCCCTGAACCAGAGGTAGAAGAAATTAAGACAGATGCTGGAGATGCATCATGTAAGCAATAATAGGAATGATCATAATAAAGTAATTTTTTTTAGCTGGAATTCTTTTGTTATTTTGCCTTTCATAACATATATTCCAAGTTGGTTTTGCAACAATTTTGTGATTTATTCTGTGCATTCATTATATTACAGCAAGATCAAGATCCAAAACAAGATCCACACAAATCTCCAGACCCAAAAGTGAAGAATCCTTGGCCAGTCACAATGATAACAAGTCACCTCTACCTGACCTTTCATCAGAATCAAGACCTTCATCTGGGATACTGAAATCTCCAAAATCATCAAGAAAGGCCTCACGTATGTACTTTCATGAGAATATGATATAACACTGCAATGACATGAATAAAAATAAATAAAGTACTAACAAGCAACCAAATTATGGTGAAAAGATACTTATTGATCATGGTAACAAACTTGGACATTTATCATTACAGTAATGTATGAAAGTTCTTTTTTAACCAAACTTATAAGTGTATATTTTGTTATACATTTTGACCACTATGGATTGTGGTCATTATCAGACTGAAGGGTACGTACGGAGCTAGTAGATGGCGCATGGTGTTTCAAAGCTTTTCCTCCCTCCCTCATGACTTTTTTTTCAGCCATGAGCTCAACAGGAAACAGTTTTTTTTTTCTTTCGGCCTTAGTTAAAAAAGACCTTTCGTATATAATGTAATCACCTAACTGATGAATATCTTCAATTATTATTATGGTATTAGATCTAGGATTTTACAGAACTTTTATCTAACATAGAATACTTGAACTTTTTTTCTGTTGAATAGGGAAGAGCTGTCAATGTAAGTGGAACATGAACCCATGTTGATCAATTAATGAACGTTTTGTTTCCTTATATCTTTAGTTCATAGAAGTCCCATCCCTTTTAAACCCTTAATTTTCGAGAAGATTTGAATTTGGTTACAAAATTTAAATCTTATGTTCATTTTTTTTTACTGTTTGATTATAAACATAATTATACATATCTGATTTCATTTGTATAGGAATTATTGGTAGGCAAATGCCAATTTTTAAATTGTAGATAAAGGAAGGGGGTTGGGGGAAGGTTAATGTTGTAGAATGGTTAACAGTAAATCAATTTTGTAATTGTTCTTGAAAATAAGGTGGAAACATAAATAATTATGCATGTACGATTATCATGACTTTTAGCTGGTTATGTTTTATTTATTTTTTTAAATGGTTTGAATTTAAGGATAGTGTACAAACTTCTGTTTTTTGGTCCAGTACTATGGCAGGGTGCCAGTGACTGGCTGACATTCGACCAGACTGTCTTATTCTTATCATAAAGTATTGTGTGGTCCGCCTGAATTTGCAAATTTTAGTAATTTCCTCATAAACATGCTATAAGGTCTGGTCTGTCTGACATAAAAATCTAATTAGCAATATGTATAGCATTCTCGTGCACCAGAGGTCACATTCTCAGACTTTCAGACTTTCATAATACCTCTGGTTTCTCAGGGCACTTTTC
>JAVSBT010017900.1:0-18925 GCA_033118115.1 Pharyngocirrus eroticus
TATTCTGAAACAAGTGTTCTATATAAATGAAAAGTAACAAACATTTGCACAATATTTTTGAGGGTACATTTTTTTCAAGGGCAAAAATGATTGTTTATATTCTGTTTAATTGTCTTCATTATATATGGATTCTGAAGCTAGAAATACCTTTGCTGTATAACACATTAACAATCAAAAGAAATGTAGTTTTGTATAAAAGTTAGTAAGAGATAGGATACAGCCATTTTCTTTTTCAAGAATTCGAGGAATGAATTGTGAAGGTGTTTAAAGTTGTTGTGAAAACAAAACCTCGAAACAATCAGGGATGAAATATATACACTGGCAGGGAAAGATATGCATGACATAAAAAAGATAAATATAATTATTTACTCTTATCAAAAGCCAATCCTAATAAAACAAATGAAGAAACTCCATTTTTTGACAATCAATATTTCAGTTGTAGTTGTAGTAATGCCATGATCTTGCAAACGAATAAAAAGTTCATAATAAACAATTTTTGAGTTTTGTTTTCTTGTTTTCATTTGACTTTAAAACATTTTCGTATGGCTTTTAGATGGAGTACAGTTGAAATATTCTTTGCTTTTTGAATGGGTGAATTGAAATGTGTGCTGCCACCTGTCGTTACATTACAAGTATTTTTCAAGTTATTCAGTAGACCGCTTTCCATAAAAAAAGATCGATCTCAGTTTCACATCTATAAATTTAATAATCATCTATCCATTCTTTTCAATTAGGAAGATGAATAATGAAAAAGCACCGTTATCACTAGAGAAAAAAGTGTAAAAGATATATCCCCAATAGAATAATAAAAAAGGACTAATTCTGGACGGCAATCAATGATTGTTGATTTAACATGTTGTCATTTTTTAATAATTGCTTTTAACGTATAATACTTGTAGAGAAAGACTATAAATTCACAGAAAATGTAATTTTTACTGTTTCTGATGGTATTAAAACCGCCGCCAAAGGTAGCGAGAATTGGTATTACGTAACAACGTGAACATACGGAAACGTTTGTTGGTGTCCTATAGCAACGTCACAAAAAGTCATCATCGACAGAAAGCCAACATGCCGGCTGCAGGGTGAGGTGATGGTAAAATAGCCTGAATAACATCATTGGTGAGTAAATTTTGCATTTAAAATGTTTTCCTAATGTCGCGAATACATTAAGACATATTTCTACTGAAAAAAATAATCTCTTTGCGTCAAGAAACGCTTCAGATGTCAAATAACATTCCGAAACCAAGTTTATTCGAAATCATAGGACAAATCAATATCATATGAAAGGAGCTCAGAAAATAAAAACTATTTCTATTGTTATCAGAATTTCTTTTTTGCAGCTTTAGCAGAAAAAAGGAAGGCTAATAAAAAAACGAAAGAAACATAATTCACTTGTAACCACTACTTCAACGTAATTAGCAATAAATGATATCTATATATCTATATATATATAACAGGGGGGGGGAGGGGTTCCTTGGGAATTGGGATTGGGCCTTTTTAATTGTTTGGGACTTGGGATTTACAGATTTAATTTCTTGGGATTTGGGATTTACCTATTCTTTGGGATTGGGATTGGACATTCTAATTGTTTGGGATTTGGGATTTTGCATTTGAATTCTATGGGATTTGGGGGTGTCCCTTTGATGTTTGATTTTTCGGGGTCTCGGATTTTGATTCTTTGGGAACTGGGATCAGACCCCCCCCCCCCCCCCTCGTATAAGACTATGTTTTATTTATTAAATGTTATTCTATTCTTTGCATGTAAAGAAATAAACAAGAAATAAAAGAGAAACAAAAGACAAGATAAACATAACAACAACAACCAACAAAGGCTAATTACCGGACCATATTTTACAGAAACCTCACGTAAGTCTTTCCTGTCATTATTTTTTCATTTGTTTTGTTACAGAAAATGTTGTGATATTATTTTTCAAAAATTGTGATTAATTTTCACCCAGAGCAGAAATAAGGAAAGATCTGTTCAGAAATTATTGGGGAAAAAAAAATCTATCCCTATGGTGTTTGTTTTTTCCTGAAATATGAAATATTCCCCTACCTCACAATTATGAACACATGAAACAAGTTTATGCAAATGCTAAGAAGAATTTGCTGCCATTTGAAGAAAGTTAATGTTTTTAAAGTTGGTAGATGGTGCAAACAGGAGTAGCTTGAGTTTATTTGGCTATAGTTAGTTTGTATTTGAATGTAGTTTTTCTATGAGACATTCAACTTGTTCATGTACAGCTCAAGTGGAAATATTGGTTTTGTACTCCACTTAAAAAACTGAAATGACATGAAATATAAACCTTATTGGTACAAAGATGGAGCAGATATTCAGCACCATTCGTAATATCTATCATGGTGTTCTCTGATCAGTTATATAATGAATGTTATTTGGCTACACATTTTTCACAGAAAAAAATATACTGATGCAAGGTTTTGAAACTAGTCATTTGAAATGGACCCTTGAAGTAGAACTTGTCATTTATACAAGGAACTCAGCTCGCAGCTCCATTATTGCGTACACATTTTTAGAAAAACCTGTGTTGCTGTACACTGTTTAAGACTGAAATTTGTCGTTGTCATACATAGGACATCATTCATTCAGTTAAATTATAGGAGGCTTGTTTTACACAAAAGCATGACATTTACCATTATACAACTAATATAAGTCGACGGAATATAATTATAATGAAATTCAGACACTTTTCATTTATTACGAATGGAAAGCAAGGCATCATTACATCAACTTTCATAACAGTACAAGAAATATAGAAAAAAAAACCATGTTTGTATCATGAATAAGGATAATTCAATTTTTTTGTTCTGGGAAACTTGGACAGAACAAGGCTCTAGATTTAATGCGATTTTATGTCCAAAATGTAGTGATTTTATCTAGGAAATATCATGATTTTATGTCCGAATCGTGGACAATGTAATGATGTTGACATATTTAAAGAATATCACCAGTAAAAAAAAGCTTCATGGTGTATTTTTAATCAACAATACAATTAACTGCAAGTTGTCTTTGTCTTCCCCTTCTGTGATACGACGTATCAACCGCGGTCTTCTGTTGTTGCAACATGTGGCAAAGTCCTGTAAACAGTACCATCCTGTCCTTGGGCAAAAATACGGAGGTGGTATCATGATTGATATACCATGAATGAATAACCTCCAGCTTTGAGACTGAAAAAGTTTTAAAATCTCGTGATATGAAAAAAAAGTGTAATACTAATTTCGGTTGAACCAACGCAGCACTAATCTGTGTTGCACTTGTCCCTTATGCTGTTGTGTAGTAGAAAAAGCAACAAATAGCAACATCATTGATGTATTGTCAAATATCACGGACAGCACTAAAAATCACTGTTTATTCTATTAATGCAACATGATACAGGTTAAAAACACTAAGGATTTCCAGCCAAAAAAACATCTCTAGTGCAATCCAAGGCTTGCTAGGGATTGGTAACTTCATATTGCCTTGGTTTCCCCTTCAGTGATATGAGATATTCACCCCATATCCTGTGTTGCCAGGGATTGGTGACTCCATATTGCCTTGGGTTCTCTTTCTGTAATACGAGATATAAACCCTGGTCCTTTGTAACTTTGGCTTTGTTGTGTTGGGGAATGCTTTGTCATTACTATAAAGAACATAAATGATATTCAATTTATGGCAAAACTTTGTCAAGGACATGGAACAGAATACAATTCTATATCATGTGACTTTGATGAGTGGTTCTTACTGGCCTGGCTGGAAACACCTTGAAATCCTAGAAATATAAAGTTCAAAAATTCTAGGTCTGCAATAAAATTATATATTGATATTGATATTGAACTTTATTCATATTGCAACTTAAAGTTGACATATACAATCACATAATCTATAACAAACCTGGAAAAAGCCTACAATGGCTTCTGAATTCATTATTCAGATATCAATGTTGAACTCTAATCTAGCTACCGTAAAGTTCATATTCACTAATACTTACTTTATAATTTTGGTTATCTTTCATAGGCTACTTTTTGTCATTCAATAATATAAGAACATTAGAGTGGTCAATATGAAGGTCCAGAAGGTTTCTGTGAAGCTTATGTTGCCTTCTGGGCCTGTATCATGTGAAACCTCTGCAATTAATTAAAACATTAAGGCAGATCTGTTGTACTGTCCATGTAAATGAGACCTTTAGAAACCACAATGAGGCTCTAAAGTCCTCTACCCCCTGACCTCCAATAGTTAACAATTCGACAACAGCCAGCATACTCTTATTCACGGCTTTTCCAGATAGTTTTTCTTTGCTTACAGGATTGAGGAAAAGATTTTCTACAATAAAACACAAGTATTTGGCATGGAGGAGCTTGATGATTTTTTGGATGATGGGGATATTGATTGGCAGGATATAACACGGGTAAAGAAACACTTACCACCTGGTGCCCAGGCAGAACATGTTGATTTGTATGAATCTGACTGTGGAGTCTTGGTGGGCGTTGATCCCAAGCCATCATATGAGGATTTTCATAATTGCTATCAACACACCACAGAAATGCCACCCAGTAATGTTGGGATTAGCTATTGTGAAACGGAACCATGGTGGCAAAGGGAGCCATATGATTCATTCAGGTGCATACCCCGTGTGTCTAGAAACAAAAATGTGATAGAAGAAGTAAAAGCAGAGACTTTGCAATGGAGTGGAACAGGTGATGCCTGGAATAGAGAACAGCAAGAGGATGGGGATGAGAGTGATGCTGAGTCTGTTGCATCAGTACCATCAGCTGAAGATCAAAGGGAATGTCGAGAGGAATCTTTATCAGAGATGTCAGACGATGATGAAGATGATATTTTGAAACTGATTACTGACAGAACAGGTCATACAAAACTCGTTGGAAAATGTCCAGATCCAATATCTTATACTGTGCCTCCAGTTATGATAGAAAGTGATGGAACAAGATGTATCTTGTCTGCTGTCACTACCCCTAAACCCCCATCTGCTCCTGCTGTAGGAAGGGAACTGACAGACCTAAATAACATTCTTTGTAAAGGACCACCATGTAAAGGAGTAACATTTAGAATGCCTGAGAAAAAAGGACCCTCTGTTTGTAAAAACATAACCTCCCCTTCAAGTGAAAATTCAGATAGTTCAATAATTGACACTGATAGTTCTGATAGTTCAGATGAAGAACAACTACCAAGTTCTCCAAATATGGATAGTGAAATTACGAAACAATTTGTAGAAAACAATCATTATACACCCTTTGATGCAGCTCTTGACTTAAGAGCCCCACAACCTTTTAGAGATCCAACATCTATTGGTGATATACGGCCAAAAGAGAATGGTCCACAAAAGTTTTTGCCATTTAACCCACTTAACTCACCTTGTGGTGCTTTGCCTGGAATGTCTCTTTCTAGAGGAAATACTGGTTCAAGTGAAAATATTGAACTGGTTGATATGCAACTGAATAACCAACAGGAGGGCTTTATGGGAGCAACAAATGCACGTCAAACTCGTCTAGCTCTTCCTGGAATATCTTGCTGTAAGGGAAATGCTAGTTCTATTGAAAAAGTGAATGATATTGAGCTAATTGATATGCAGTCGGAAACACGAGGAAAACGACAAGAGTCACCATATGAAAAAGTAAGAGATTCCAAGATGAAGAAAATAAAAAAGTTTTTCACTCCACTTGGAAAACGGTTCAGCAAAACCAAGGTAGAGCAGACTGCATCGGACCTAAAGAAACGCATGGGAAGGGTCCCTTGTATTACTGGTGAGAATTCAGAAGAAGATGAAGAAGATGAAGATGAAGAAGGACGACAAGATGAAATAGAAATGAAAAAATTGAGTCTCCTTTTAAAGAGAAGTGACCAGGGACAACAGGTTGAAGAATCTGAATCTGTTGATGAAGAAACAGAAGAACAAGATAGACAAAATAGAGTAGAAATGAAAAAACTGAGTCTCCTTTTGAAGAGGAACAAGGGACGACAGGTTGAAGAAAGTGAATCTGTTGATGAAGAGGAACAAGATAAAACAGCAATGAGAAAAAGAATGGGAAGGTTTTCTTGTTTTAATGGTGAGATGTCAGAAGACGAAATAGAAATGCAAAAACAAGAAGAAGAACGGCTAAGGAGGAGAGAAGAATGGGAAGAAGAATGGTATAGGGAAAGCGTAGAGCGGCAAAGGAGGGCAGCAGAAAGAGAGCGAGAAGGTGACAGATTACAGCAAGAATGTGAAGAAGAAATAATTCAAAATATAGAAAGACTTGAAAAGGAAGAGCAGAAAAGACTAGAACAGCAAAGGAAGAAAGATGAAAAAGACCAGAGACGGCAACATGAAAAGAGCGAAGAACAAGAGCGGAAAATACAAGAACGGCAAAGGAAGAAAGAAGAACAAAAACAGAGCCAACAACAGGAACAGCAAAGGAAGACCGAAAGACAAGAGCAGAAAAGACAAGAGCGACAAAGGAGGAAAGAAGAACAAGAGCAGGAAAGAGAAAGAGAAAAGCAAGAATGTGAAGATGAAATACAGCAACATATAAAAAGACAAGAACATGAATGGGCTCAAAGGGAAGAAGCAATCATGCCTGACGATGTGTTTGAAACAGAAGAAGAGGCAGCGGAACAATATTTGGAGGATTATGACTTGGGAATAAGACAAGAACAAGAAAAGGTTAAGAAGATGAAGATAAAGAAAAAAAAGGGACCCGTAGCAGTAGTAGAAGAAATAGAAGAAGAGGAAGAAGAAGAAGAAGTAGACATTTATACAGATACAAATGATATAGTGGATATGTCTTGTCTTATTCAACAAGAAAAAAAACGATTGGAGCAAAAGGCAGAAAAAGAGAGAATAGAGGCCGAAAAATTTGAGTACAAGATTAGGATTCTACCACTGGATGCCAAACAGTATTATAGAAAAGAACGTGCAAGAAAGCTAGAGATGAAAGCAATATCAGCAGATCAGAAAAAGGCGGCCAAACTTAAACAAGCTCTGGAAAAAAAGAAAGAAGAGGAAGAAAGATTGCATTTAAGACGAACTGACGAAGAACAAAGGGGAAGAGGGGAAGAAGAGGAGGAAGATGAATATGAGGCTATTGAATGTAAAAATAGCAAGTCATTGGATAATAAAGCATCTTTAGGAGCAATGCCAATTGCAGTTATATCGAATCCTAGCAACATGTGTTTTGCTATTAGTGGCCTCCAGCTACTGGCTAATATCAGGCCATATGATTGGACATGCAACGACACACATCCTATTTTTAGAGCTATGTGCGAAAACAAGTCCATAAGAGATGGGGATGAAACCCATAAGCGTATTAAGATACTCCTTCGTGATATAGGACTCCCTTATTATATACAACAAGATGTTCAAGAATTTTTGATATATTTTATGCAACGTATACACTCTAAAACCGAAGCTCAAGGTTTGTCTATGGCCAGTCTTTTGTTAAATGGCCTTCAGCGTGATTTTTTTTACTGTTCTCGATGTCCTTATCAAAATGAAAAATTCACAACTTTTCAGCACTTAGTCTGTCATGTCCAGAATTTCCCTATTGACCTGTCCAAGGAAACCGCAGAGTACAATGAGGAGTGGAAATGTAACTATTGTGGAAATTTGGGTTGTGCACCCAAATCTCGTATTGTGCAGTTCCCAATGTACTTATTCATACTTGTAGGAAGATTCATAAATATGGAAGCAAAAAATGAAACTCCTGTTGATGTCAGCAAAACACTGAGAGGAAACGGGATTCTATATAACCTCATTGGTTTCATTGACCATTATGGTTCTACTCCAAAAAGTGGTCATTATGTAGCAAATGTATTACGCAATAAATGGTTACGATATAATGACGACAAGGTGGAAATACTGAACAGCTTACCAGTAAAATCAAAGACTGTGTATATATTGCTCTATAGACGTTCAACTGAAACCCCATAATTATAGAAACATGGAATCAACTGAAAAACCCATAGCAGCAGAAACATATGATCAACTGAAAAACCAATGTAAAAAATAAATGCAACCATAGCAACAGAAACATATGATCAACTGAAAAACCAATGCAACAAAAGAGTGCAACCAACTTATAATCCCATTGCAAGAGAAGAATGCAGCTAGTTAAATTATCAAAGTGATAGTAATCAAAGGACAGACTATCCATTGGAGAAAAATATTTTTGTCAAATACAAAAACTTAGCAACCACCTAAACTTCCTCTTCATTATTAACAAAAGTGTTTTTGGATTCCAAGATTCATAGTGAAACTAATTATACTACACTAGAACAAAGATATTGTAGAATAATAATATCTTTGAACAAATTTAGAATAATTTCACCTCTTCTATATTATTAATTTAATCGAGCATAAATCTAGAAACTCATCAAAATTTGTCCCGAGTTCTTGTACAAGATTTTAGAAATATCTTGTATCCAACAGTGGCATCATCTAATGGCAAAATACTATATCATGTTTGCAGTGTGGCTGTATTTACTGAGGAAAATAACTTATCAAGGTTGACTGCTTGAATTTAAAAAACTAAATGTTGCCTGAAACATTTGAGAATGAAAATGAGTTCTTCCTAGTGTATTATCCGACAGAGAAGTAATTATGTAAATGAGTTTTAATATTTGTATGCCTAAACAATGAAATCTATGCAATAGGACTGTGATCAACTGTTTGAAATTCTGTAATAGAAATAAAGAATGTTACTAAACAAAAACACTTTTTATTTTTTCATAAAAAAACATGTCTATCACCCATAGCTCTTGGGTTATCATAGTTTTTGTTGACATGGTGGAAATTCCTCGGTGGAACCAGAGGACATCCCCGATAAAAGGATATAGTGGTCCTCCAGCAATTTGTGATATTGGTCCAGAAATAGCATTTTCCACATACTAAGGCCATACCAAATTGATTTGTAGATCGTTGGACCCGACCGAGGGTAAAATTTTTTTTTCTTCTTTAAATCACCTTAAAACGTCTTTATCGCGAGTAAATCATGCATGATCATACACCATAGTCGACAGGAGAGTCATACGTACAGCCTCTGCCACCTATGGTGTCAAAATATAAAGTATATCAACAGCCACATTTTCTGCTTGACAACGCCAGATGGCAAGTGTGGTAAACAAATTGCGAAATATTCGTGTACTCTAATGTATTAATAAACAATTAAGGTTATCTAAAAAAAAAAGAATCTAGAAAAAAAAGAAATTCGATCTCCGAGGGTAAAAAAAATCTCAGATCCAACGATCTACAAATCAATTTGGTATGGCCTAAATGCTATTATATTATAATGTTTGAGCTTTGGGCTTCCCTAGCTATAGCTCGATAGTTGATACCAATCGCTGTATCTGCCTCTGTCAAAATACATAAAAAGCACCTACAAATGGCATCAAATTTACCATTTACCAGCTAAAGTAGTATGTTGTCCCTCACAGAGTTTCTCGATTGTTGGCCATCTCCATAATAAACATGCAGTCGTCCTGGTAAAAAAAAAATCTAATCTGTACCCTATTTGAGAAAACTAGTTTCTGAGTATTTTAGTTGCACTAGACTAGAGCTGAAGAAGTTTACAAATGTAGAAAATGAAATGTTGTCATTATCATTTTGTAGTTGTGCTATATAAGACACTAGACCAACCAACCAACCAAACAAACAAACAAACAAACAAATAAATAAACAACAACAACCCCAAAACTTTCTTGTCAAAGATGTAGATATCTCATGGTAACAGGAGATAGCATTTGTACATATATGACCAAGAAATGACTAAGGATTTTATGATGTATGATTTTAATCACAAAGAATGATAACTTGTTTTATTTTTGATAAATTCTGTAATAGAACAATGTGATCCTATTAATAAGTCATTGTAGGCCATGAAATATTTTATTTATTCTCAATTATCATGAATAGTAGTTTATTTGTTGGAAAAAGGAGGTTAAAATACTCCCATTTTCCTGAAAGCCAGGCATTTACAGTGAAAAAGCTGACTTTTTTTTCTTTCTTGATGGTACTTTATTAAGTGACATTTTTTTTACTTCTTTTTTTTTCTTTCACTTCTTAAGCAATAAAATCCAAACATGGCTGAAAAGAATAAAGAGGGCCTAGCGAGTAAAATCAGAAGAATTAGGTTACCCTGGAGCAAAAAATCAGCAACAGTCAAGGAGGGCACCTTAGTTCAAACTCCTGTTATTGACATTGGAATAAGTTCTCTTGATGAACTGCATCCTATTAGGAGAAGTGATATTCGGAAACCTCATTCTCTTGTTGAATTTATCCAGTTTCCTCACTCAGAACTTAAAGAAGACTATTTAATGCAATGGAAAAGAGACCTTGCTGAATTTGAAAAACATCAAAAGATGCTTGTGTTTCCTGATGGCAGTGATGTTGAAGATGATTTAGAAATAGACGATAATATTTGGCGACCTAATATTGGCGGCCAAGGTGAAGGGGATGAATTGTCAGGTGCAAGCACAAGTGCAGTTGCAAGAAAAAGTGCAGTTGCAACTTTACTTGTGCTTGCAACTAGTAAAATTGCAAGCGCAAGTAAAGCTGCAAGCAAAAGTAAAGGAGAGAAAATGTTACCACGTCATTGGGAAAAGTATAAAGATGAAAAACCTTATAAAGATTGTAAAGTGTCTTGGAATAGATTACAATTAAGTGATATCGAGATGAAGGAGTTTTTAAAGCTAAATAAGGAAACTTGGGCCAGATTAGAAAAGAAATTTACAGAACCGAACATTGCAGGCGTGAGAACAGGCATGAAAACAGTTAAAATAGAGATAGAAGAAGTAAGAGAGATTGTACTAAGTTCTGAATTTGGCCCACCTGATTTTATCGCCCCACCTAAGCGGTGGAAAGAAGTCCACAAAGTTGAGATAGAACAAGAAGAAGGGGCAAACTCTTCCTTATTGAGTCGTATTAAGAGAAAGAAGCCGAAACAGCATAAGGTAGAAGAAATCAAATCAATTGAAAAACATAAACCAGTCTGGCCTATAAGTTTGCTGGGCCCTGTGCCTTGTCAAGGAATGAGAAACACCACAAAAACAATATGTTTCGCAATTGCTGCCTGTCAGTTTTTGGCAACAATCAGGCCCTATAATTGGACTTGTCCTGATACCACTGCTTTGTTTATGAAAATGACTACAAACCTGCATTGCTCACCTATTGAGCTTGTACAGCAACTCGAATTTAGAACAGAAATACAGCATGATGTAAATGAATTTCTGGCTATATTGCTCGAATCCATCCATCGTCTCACAAGTGTCAATGGGATATCGGTTAGTAAATCATTATTTTCAGGCGTTCAGGAAGAACTTGTAGTTTGTCCAAATCGAAATTGTGACTATAGGTCGACACACCTACAACGCGTGGAATCTCTCGCATTCAATCCAGACGAGTTTCCTATTGATCTTCGAAAGTATGAATATGATCATATTGCAACATGGGAATGTCGCCAGTGCAATAACCAAATTGGTGTAACAAAAGTCGTGCAGTGGGTAGAATATCCTATTTATCTTATGATACAAGTAAAAAGATATGGCTTTGATGAGGATCTTACTGGAAAATGTGAGGACATGGTTCCCATACAGCAAATGTTAAGGGGGAATCACAATAAAGTTTACCAGTTACAAGCTTACATTGAGCATATTGGAAAGGATATTAAAGGAGGACATTATATTGCATATGCTAATCGTGGTAAATGGTTCAAGTTTGATGACTCGAAGGTTACACGGGTAGATACAGTTCCGACATACAATAAACACGTTACTAATTTGCTGTACAGAACCACTAATAAGACTTTTATAAAGGAACGTTGGGATGAGCTAAGAGCCATAAGAGAGGAAGAAGCACTTGCAAAGTTAGAGAAAGAGAATGCAGCGCTAATTGCAAGAGGAAAGCAACCAATAGTTAACCTAAGAAGCACACTTTCAGCAGCTGCTTGTAAACCAACCTGGGCATCACCTGAGGAACTTGGAATAGTAACACCTATTCCAGATACCCCAGAGACCCCAAGAAGATCACTTGCAGTCACTTTGCCAGGTACATCGCAACAGGCTCAAGTCCCCATACCAGGTACACCGCAAATAAGATTACTATAATTTATAACAGAATAACCCTATTGATACTCTGCTCATCATTTTGACCATCTTGGCAAAGCCAAATTGCTATGAAATATATTGCCTTCATTTCATACAAAATATCTTTATTTAATACCTGTATGATTTATCAATTTGCTTACACGACCTTTGAAAGTTGTCAGATTATCTGCAGCTAAAGTTTTCACCACTATTTGGCATTTGTTATTCTTGAAGTAAAAATGGCAATTCTGTCGACAAAAAAAATGTTCTCGTTTTATTCATTCTTTTATTCATTAGAGTTTAAGTATAAAGCCAATCTTTTCTGTTTTTTTTTTTTTTCTGCCTTAAGTTGTATTGTTTCGCAGAGGAATAAGCAATTAATACTTTCTAAATGGTATAGAGATGCATACTAGCATGGGAACATCAAACAGGAGGAAGCTACTGATCCTTAATAGTCCTATCCAAGTTTCCACCCTGGTCATTTTGCAGTCAATTTTAATACTCAAAATATAATTTGTTATTTCTATGTAAAGTTTATTTTTCTCAAGATATTGGAATTATCTTTAACTTTTTATTTTTTACAATGAAGTTGATATTATTGCAATAAAAACACAGTAATCATTATGCAAAGTGAAAAGAGACTGATATACATTGTCTCTGATACAGGATTGAGGGTCATCACCACATGGTGGCATGGGTCAAGGTGAAGTTGTAACAGAAGCACCAGGGATCAACGTTTAATCATTTAATTGACACTCCGTATATAAAAGGATTAAACATTATGGAGATGTTAACCTTTTTCAAAATGACCAAGCATATGAATGCCTTGGTGTTTTTTTTAGTCATGATGTATGATAATAATCACAGAGAATGATAAATATTAACTTTCGAAATTCTGTTTTAAATTTTAAATTTGTTATTCTCAATTATCATAAATAGTGGTTTATTTGTTTGAAAAAGAAGGTTAAAATATACTCCCAATTTTCTGAAAGCCAGTGAAAAGGCTGACTTAAGTTCTTAACTCTTGATGACATTTTATCAAGTGACAGGTTTTTTTTTCTTCTTTTTTCTTTCACGTTTTAAGCTATAAAATCCAAACATGGCTGAAAAGAAAAAAGCTGGCACAGGGAGAAGAATGCACAGAATTACGTTACCCTGGAACAAAAAAACAAGAACAGTCACTGGGGGCGCTGAAGTTCAAACTCCTGTTGTCGACCTTAGCATGAGTTTGCTTGATACTAAGAAAATAGTCGATGAACCCTCGCCAGAGCCTCCTGTTAGGGATGTTAGACAACCTAAACTAGAACGATATCAAAAGATGCTTGTGAATCATGATGACAGTGATGTTGATGATGATGATGATGCATACTTGGGTGATTTAGCAATAGTTGATAACATTTGGCTACCTGATATTGGCGGCCAAGGTGAAGGGTATGAATCAGCAGGTGCAAGCACAAGTGCAGTTGCAAAGACAAGTGCAGCAGGGGAAGAGGGTTTACCACCTCATTGGAAAATGTATGAAGATGAAAAACCTTATTCAGATTGCGGATTGTCTTGGAATAAAAAACAATTAAGTGAAATAGAGATGAAGGAGTTTTTAAAGAAAAGTAATGAAACTTGGAACAGAATAGAAAAGAAACTAAAACGCAAGAAACCAGAAACAGAAGAGGTAGTACTAAAGTCTGAATTTGCCCCACCTGAGTTTATTGCCCCACCTCCACGGTGGAAAGAAGTCCACAAAGTTGAGATACAACAAGATGCATGGGCAGTCTCTAAGTGGTTTAAGAAACAAAAAATCAAATCAATTGAAAAACATAAACCAGCCTGGCCTATAAGTTTGCTGGGTCCCATGCCTTTTCAAGGAATGAGAAACACAGGCACAATATGTTATGCAATTGCTGCCTGTCAGCTTTTTGCAACAATGAGGCCCTATAATTGGACTTGTCCTGATACCACTGCTTTGTTTATGCGTTTGACTACAAACCTGCAATGCTCACCTTTTGAGCTTGTACAGCTTCTCGGATTTAATACAAAAATACAGCATGATGTAAATGAATTTATTCATAAACTTCAGGATTTTATCCATGCTAACTCAAATGTCAATGATATATCGGTTATGAAATTGCTATTATCGGGCGTTCAGGAAGAAATTATTATGTGTCCAAATCCAAATTGTAACTATAAGGTGTCCCGCCAATATCCCATGACGTATCTGGGTTACACTCCAGACGAGTTTCCTATTGATCTTCGAAAGGCCGAATATGATCATATCTCAGAATGGGCATGTCGCAAGTGCAATGACCAAATTGGTGTAACAAAAGTCACGAAGTTTGTAGAATATCCTTGTTATCTTATGATACAAGTAAAAAGATATGGCTTTGATCAGGGATTTTTTGGAAAGTGTGTCGACAGGATTCCCTTGCAGCGGATGATTAGGGGTAATAACAATAAGGTCTACATGTTGATAGGTTACATTGAACATTATGGAAGTGATATGAAAACAGGACATTATACTACAAAAGCTTTACGCGGTAGTTGGATGAAGTTTGATGACCGAAAAGTTTCGATGGTGCCAGGTGACGAATCTCCAAGATACAATAAACGCGCTACTAATTTACTGTACAGAATAACTAAAAGGCCTTTTGAAAAGGAATATTGGCCAGAGTTACCAGATTTCAGAAGAAAAGAATCACTTGCAAAGGCAGAGAACACTCGGGCTTATAATGCCCGGCAAGCTGCACGAGGACGTAAACCACTAGTACTCCCAGATAGCACAATAGCCAAACCTGCTTGTGCACCAACCTGGGCATCACCTGAGGAACTTGGAATAGTAACACCTATTCCAGAATCCCCAGAGCCACTAAGAAAGCTTAAAAAACGTACATCAAAAGTTCGCTTCGCAGAACCACAACTAGGTGAAACACTGCTAGAGCATGAAAATTCCGAAGATTGTGTAACCAGACTTTAGATCTTTTATTTTGACAAACTTATCTTATCTTATTATATCTATTTATATTCTGCTCATAAATTTCACTATATCATCATGCCAAAGCCAAATTGCTATGGAATGCATTGCCCACATTTTTGTCATTAACGTAACGACCCAAGTTAAACTCTGTTACCAACAATTTTTAAAATTTAGAGCATATTTAAAGCTTCAAAATTGTAATTTTACATCTAAATGTCGCTGCTAAAATATACACAAATTGGCCAGATATTGACCATTTTCAACGACACCAAATTCTCTGTATATGTCTAAGATAATGTATGGAATAATAGCAAAAAACGTAAAATTAATTTCACTGTAAGTCATTTAGAAACTTTTTATGTAAGGAGAATCATGCCAATATGAAAGGCAATTTCATACATTATTCAAAAATTGTAAGCCTTGAGGCTTGGAGCCAATCTGGTGTATATTAATCAAACCAGTATGATTATTTAAACACTGTTTTGGCTTATCGTTGAAAGCATTACTTCTGCAGTCATGTTCTGTAGAATAGTCACCAGTTGCCGGTGGGGGAGCTAGGGTCAAAAGACTTCTCTATGCACGGATGCAATTTCCAAGGGACTGGCCCCCCCCCCCCCCCCAGCCTAACGATGAAACTTTTAGAATGAAGGGGAAATCCTTTTGGTCAGTGATGTTGTGCAACAACAATATTTTAAGAGCTTTGAAATACGAAATAGTCCATAAGAATGTATCAACTCTCTTTGTGCATTATTAATGATATCATCATGAGGAATAATAAAAAAGATTATACACAATATTGTCTCTCTTCTGTATTTATTTCAAAATGACATCACAACCACTCAGGCTAATGCAAATCGAACTATAGTATGGTATGATGGCAATTAACTTTTGAAAAGGATATGAAAACAGGACATTATATTGCAAAAGCTTTGAAGTTTGATCACCTAAGAACTATTTTTTACGGGAAATTTTTCGACACGTTTTAGTACCAAAATGTTTTTTAAAACCATTACTGCATAGCTTTCCCTTCAATAAAGTCACTTATTACTCCTTCCTCCTTCATGATATCTGTTTTCTGTGTATTTCTAGGTAGGCCTAGCATACTTTGACTCCCAATATGTCGTGTTGTGCAGATCCAGACGAAATCATGCCAGGGGATTATGCCCTAGACATTAATTCTATGGTTATGAACCGTGTGTCCAGCAATGCCAAACCCCCGTGTATTCCAAAGTTTAGTAACCCAAGGGAAAGAGAAAGCGCTTGTCTACCATGTACCCCTCCCAACCCGAACCAGAATGCCATGCCTGCCCATGGTTTTACAGGTGGGACTATGCAATGCACAATGCCTAACCCTATGATGGTTCCAGTCACAGTCGTACCCTATGACCCATGTTGCCCTCCCCCTGCTTGTTGTGGTGCTCCACCCCCCTGTTGTGCCCCTCAGTACCCGTGTTGTGTCCCAATGCAGCCTGTCAGTCGAAATGTTGTTCCTACTTTTATGAATCAAGGACCTGTTTATCCTTGTGGACACAGATAAATTATTCGCTAACATCATTTTTATGAATTTCTTATCAAAGTTTATTTGTGCCTTCGTTGATTTGTTGTGATATCGAGTGTACAGTGATATACATGTAAATTTTTGAGTTGTTTTAGGCTATTTCTTTGAAAGGTTATTTTGTATTCAGGATATCTTTTTAAGAATTGTATTTGTAATAGATAAATCTAGAAATTTCTATTCGAGTGTATGACAAAGTGATGAGAGATCATGACTGAATTGATAAGCATATGTGCATATTCTTGCCTAATTTTCCTGTTTTTTGTGTTGCTTGATTGGGTAGTATACGATTTAACAACTTCTTCTGTATAAAACTGGAATCCATTGCCAACTGGTGTTTGCATAAAAACAGTAAAACAAAACTCTGAATATCATGTTTGATTGACTTATTTTTTACATTATTAGCACAATTATTGAATTTTTGACGTCTTCCTTTGCCATCATTAGAATACATCTACAAAGCAAACCTAATCACCAGTGTTATTGTTTCACTAAATGCTACCATTTTCCAAATGAGAATAAAGAATACAAAACACATTTATCTCTTGTTTTTTTATAAAAGTATTATACAAAATACAAAGTAACACCACATTTTTTAGAAGAATTATTCGGAACTTTTTTTGAAAGACAATTTCAGGAAATTGTTATGCTGCTCTCAGTAGCTTAATCACTCGCTCCCAGTCCCTCGAGAATTTTTAGTGTTGATAATGCTACGGTCACATTTGCCCTTTGTCTTACGAACGCCGTACAAACAATTCTTAGACTTAAGGAATAGTCCAAGAAACTTTTGTACGGCGTTTGTAAGATCTAAGAGATTTTTTTTGAAAAGTTACATATTATGTATAAAAACTATGGTTAATTCACCAAGAAAAAAAAGACAAGATACGATATAGTACCTTTGCCCGAGTGAATAACTTGTCCCAGTGTTCAATTCTTTTGAATACTTATATACCTTTTGATACTTCAAGTAAACGGCCGCTTATAAAAAATACAATTGATTGACACCAAGTATTCAACTTAATTTAGAGTATTTTCTTTTTTTTTAAATTATTCAATTTGTGAAGTTTGGTCATGCAACATCTTATTTTGTACAACACATAAAGATAGTCTTGAAGTGGTTATAACATACGTTAAGTCTAACAACACTGGTCTTTTAACTTCTCGGTAAACTTCTGGTGTTCTTTTTTTGACACCTTTTGAAAAGTTGATCGGCAGCATTGCAAATAATGTTAGGTCATATTTCTTTGTCAAGAATTTATTGCACAATTGACATTTTTTTCTAATTTTCTACTTGTTGGTAAAGCCATTCCAAACTGATGAATTGGTCGATGGATGCAACCCACTTATTTTCTTTTTCAAAACGAGGCAGCACAAGCAAGCAGATAAAACATGAAAAGAATAAAAATATTCTAAGTGTTTACTATGCTGAACATTCATCGACCAACTTATCAAATTGAAATGGGATATCTGAATTTAATTGAGAGGGTGGTAAGCACTTTAGTGTGAATTTGTTGAATACTTTAGTAATTGATTTGCTAACTGTTTTTCCAGATCCGTTTTTTCTTCTTACAGGTGGAAGAAAAACATAATATCATACCGAGAGAGTCCTGAATCATGAATCCTTACCCTGGATATGATTTGGATGAATTGATAGCAAGACAGTTGAGGCAATTTCCGCATTTAGATTTAAATGATGGGGCGACATTTCCAGGGGATCAAGTTTTCAAAACTCGACCTACATGTTACACAGGGGTAGAGAAGGCTTACACGATTCATGACAGTATTATGCCAGCTAGGCAGGGTTATATCACATTTATTCTTAACTTGAGGTTTGGACCTACAGACAGCGAATATACGGCCACCTTCGAGGTACCAGAAAGTAGCAATAAAGAAGAGACAAAGAGGCTCTTAAAAATAAATCTTGATAAGCCACATAATTTTAAGACATTGGAAAACACCGTTAAAAATCCTTTGTATAAATTAACGACAATTACTGAAGATGGTAAGACTATCTTTATCGTTTCAAATATAAAAAAGAACGTTGTATCTTCTAAACAAACACAAGAAAGAGTAGAGAATGCTTACACGGTTCATGACAGTATTATGCCAGCTAGGCAGGGTTATATCACATTTATTCTTAACTTGAGGTTTGGACCTACAGACAGCGAATATACGGCCACCTTCGAGGTACCAGAAAGTAGCAATAAAGAAGAGACAAAGAGGCTCTTAAAAATAAATCTTGATAAGCCACATAATTTTAAGACATTGGAAAACACCGTTAGAAATCCTTTGTATAAATTAACGACAATTACTGAAGATGGTAAGACTATCT
>JAVSBT010018011.1:0-14379 GCA_033118115.1 Pharyngocirrus eroticus
TCCCCTCGTATATATTATCTATCAATTGTATTATAAATGTTCATGTATATATATACGAAATAAAGAAATAAAAAAAATAAAAACACGGTTTTTTTTAAACTAAAGGTGACTTAAAAAATATTGTAATGATAAATTCTCATAAAGGGTTAGTGCAATAATATTTCTCTAAAAATGGCTTAAATTGCCACTTCAAAGCAATTTTAGACCAGATTTCCCATGTTAAATTCCCATAAAGATTTTTAAAATGATCGATTTTCTTATTTCCAATCCAGCAATATATATCCAACATTTCATCTGGGTGTGGTAATGATCTTTCTTATATTTTATAAAAACAAGAAATATTTTTTTGCAAAAAAATGATACTTTTAGTATTTAAAAAAAGCATGTTTTTAGTATTCTAATATTCCTGTACATCGTGCATTGAATTGAATTGTAATGTGTAAATATTTTCCAAAAGACTTTTTAGCTTATAAAATAGTCAATCTGTCATTTAGAATATAAATAGTTAAAATGTGATGGAGTGAAACAATGAAGCCATTACATAAAGAGTTAGAAATTAAATGCCAACTTACCAGATGGTCCAGATGGTCCTGTTTCTCCTCTTGGTCCTGAAGGTCCTGATGGTCCTGAAGGTCCTGATGGACCAGACTCACCAGGTTCTCCTCTTTCCCCTTGTCTGCCTGGTTCCCCATTTGGTCCTCTTTCACCAGTAGGTCCTCTTTCTCCAGCTGATCCATCAGGCCCTGCTGGTCCATCGGATCCTGAGGAACCTTGTGGTCCAGATGGTCCAGCTTCTCCTCTAGATCCAGATGGTCCAGCTGGTCCCTCTGGCCCTCTTTCACCAGTAGGACCTCTTGGGCCTTGGTTTCCACCTGGTCCAGTTTCTCCTCTCGATCCTGTCCTACCAGGTGTTCCATCTTCTCCACTTGGTCCTGAAGGTCCTGGTTCACCTCTTTCTCCAGTTTCTCCTCTAGGTCCAGATGAACCATCTGGTCCAGCTGGCCCATCTGGTCCAGGTGATCCTGAGGGTCCTCTCTCACCTTGTGATCCAGAAGGACCAGATTCACCGGCTTCTCCTCTTGGCCCAGAAGGACCAGATGGGCCAGTTTCTCCTCTTGGACCTGAAGGACCTGATGTACCTGGCTCACCAGGCTGGCCTTGAGCACCATCTGGTCCCCTTGGACCTGAGGAACCATCTGGTCCGCTTGGTCCAGGTTCCCCAGTAGGACCAGTTGGTCCACTAGGGCCAGTTTCACCTCTTCCACCAGGTCTCCCATCTGGTCCAGAAGGTCCAGTTTCTCCTCTATCACCAGATGGTCCAGTTGGTCCACTAGGGCCAGTTTCACCTGATGGTCCAGGTCTTCCATCGTCTCCAGGTCTTCCATCTGGTCCGAGTGGACCTGTTTCTCCAGTTTCTCCTCTTGGCCCAGAGGGTCCACTAGGTCCAGAAGGACCAGGGTCACCTCTTGGTCCAGATGGCCCTTCAGCTCCAGTACCTCCTGCAATGGAAGTTGTAAACATTCAGGAAAACAAATAACTTTACACGTTAAGTTATCCACAATTCTTATAGCAGTTAATTGAGATTATGAATTTCTACAAATTTAAATATTCAATAAATCCCTTGTTTTTTATATATCGAATAAATCCCTCGTTTTTTAAATATCGAATGAATCCCTTCTTTTATAAATATAGAATAAATCCCTTGTTTTTTAAATATTAAATAAATCCCTTGTTTTTTAAATATCGAATGAATCCCTTCTTTAATAAATATCGAATAAATCCCTTGTTTTTTAAATATAGAATAAATCCCTTGTTTTTTAAATATCGAATGAATCCCTTCTTTTATAAATATAGAATAAATCCCTTGTTTTTTTAAATATCGAATGAATCCCTTGGGTTAAAGGTGTATCTATCCACATCATATATAGATTGTAATCGAAATACATGTAATTGTATGATTCCAAAAGTGTTTCTGGAAGCCAATTGGAAGCAAATGGTAAGTGAATAAACCCTTGTGGAAGTTACTACAATGGTTTGATCAGGACTAAATGTGCTTTACCTTGAGTTCCAGGTCTTCCATCAGGTCCTGATGGTCCTGATTCACCTCTCTCACCAGATGGCCCAGATGGACCTGGGTTACCTGAAGGTCCTGATGGTCCTGGTTCACCTCGGTCTCCTCTGGGTCCTGGCCCTCCATCTGGCCCTGTCTCACCTCTTGGTCCAGATGGTCCATCAGGGCCAGCTTCACCTCTTGGGCCAGAGGGACCTGCTTCCCCAGACTCTCCTCTTGGACCAGAAGGACCAGATTCTCCTCTTGGACCAGATGGCCCAGAAGGTCCAGCAGGTCCAGTCTCCCCTGATGGTCCACGCTCACCCCTAGATCCTTGTGGCCCACTTGGTCCTTCTCTACCCGCCTCTCCTGGGGTTCCAACTTCTCCTCTAGATCCTGAAGGACCTGAGGGACCAGGCTGACCAGTTGCTCCTGGAGATCCATCTCTGCCAGTATCACCAGAAGGTCCAGTTTCACCAGCAGGTCCAGGTTCCCCTCTATCTCCTCTAGGTCCGGATGGACCAGTGCGACCATCAGGTCCTGATTCTCCTGCAGGCCCACTTGGACCAGGTCTGCCACTTTCCCCTGAAAATGATAAAAGATGGAAATGGCGTTAAAAACAACACATTGAAGTACTGATGGCCTATACAAGTATAAATTCAAGTTATTAATAATACACAGTAGAATTATACAGTCTCATGTAGATTCATCTAACCAGTAATATGTCAATCAGTAATATTTTAACTTTTCAATCAAGTCTGCAATCTTTGTCAATCTGATCTAAAAGACCTAGTCCACTATATGGCGTTGTGGACTATGTAGAATTGGTCCTATTTAGTGTGTCAAACCTCTTTGAAATAAGTTAGTATGTTCTGCAAACTTGTAGATCCAGACTTGATTTTGCATGTCCCCTCATCCCTGTTCATGACAGGTCTATTTCTAATCCATTTAGCTTCCTTGATCCAACTAATTGCTCTTTAGTTTTCTTTGTCCATAACTTTTGCCCCTTCCCAGTTTATAGTGCATTTTTAATCATAACATAGACTGTGATGGCTGATTTATTTTCTACATGGTGTGCTATTTTCTTTAAACTTCTTGTAAATTTCTAGCTACTGAGCCATATATGGGACAGCCTATTTCACCACACTTTCATCTAGTGGTGAAATAGTGCATCCCTTATTATCCTGATGAAAACCACTGACAGTGGTTGAAACGTTCATGAAAAGTAAGTCACAGTTGAGTTGTTTTTTGAAAATGAATGAAATATATATTACCAACTGAAAGAATTTATTTCAAGAACATTTCAATATTGTCTGTAACTTTACAGTGTCACAGATTCAAAGGTTTAGAAACAGAATCTTTCAAATAAAAATATGAATCCATCACTCACCTTGCCTTCCAGGTTCTCCTAGTTCACCCCTTGGGCCAGTCTCTCCACTTGGACCAGGTCTTCCATCAGGGCCTGAACCACCCCTTGGGCCAGTAGGCCCATCAGGACCAGATTCTCCACTAGGTCCACTTGGTCCAGATTCACCTCTGTCTCCCCTTGGTCCTGGACCTCCATCTGGGCCAGTTGGGCCATCTGGACCTGAGGGTCCACTTGGACCGATTGCACCTGTTGATGATAAAAAAATGAAGTCAATTGTGTATTTTTTTTGGTTTTTAATTATTTCAAACAAAAATGGTAGCCTATAAAAGTTGGACTTCAATTCTTATTTTATTTTTAAATGAAAAAGAATCATTTTATGATATGAAAAAAGGGAAAATTGTGAAAAAATATCTCAATCAGGAACTGGCATATTGTTGAATACAAATAAACAGAAGAAGCTTACCTGTAGCTCCTGGGTCACCATTGTTTCCTTTTGGTCCTGGTCCACCACTAGGTCCAGTTGTTCCTGATGGTCCGCGTGGCCCTGATGGACCAGTTGGTCCAGATGGTCCTGTTTCTCCGCTTGGGCCAGAAGTACCTGGCTCACCAGTTTCACCTCTTGGTCCAGACTCTCCTCTTGGTCCTGATGGTCCAGGTTGACCAGACTCTCCTGCCGGACCTGTTTCACCAGAACTTCCTCTACCCCCATCTGGTCCTCTTGGTCCACTTGGTCCACTTGGCCCTGTTTCACCAGCTTCACCCCTTGGTCCAGATGGACCAGATGGTCCTGGTCTTCCACCTGGTCCAGATGGACCTGTTTCTCCACTTGGACCAGTTTGCCCATCTGGGCCCCTCTCTCCTCTTGGTCCTGATGGTCCTGATGGTCCAGGGCCCCCACCAGGTCCCGTTTCACCAGGTTCTCCTCTATCTCCTTGTGGGCCAGATTCTCCTCTGTCACCTATTGGACCAGAGGGGCCATCAGGGCCTTCAGGGCCTTGTGGTCCAGTCTCTCCTCTAGGTCCAGATGGACCTGGACCACCATCGGGTCCAGTGGGACCTTAAGTCAGTAAAAATATTTTAATAAATCATTCAGAGATTCAACAATCCATTAGAACATCCATAGTCTACACTGTAATTCTGTGTTGTACTTCTTTGTGTTAATGTTATGTTATATTACTGTGAAGCAAAAAAGCTACTCCGAATAGGTTCATTTTTGACTTTATTTGTCAATTTTCGTTGTTAACTACAACATCTTTAGTTAAACAACGAATATGTGCAAATAAATTCAAAAAATGAACCTATTCGAGTAGCTTTTTTGCTTCTTAATGTGAAATTGTCAGTTAGGACTGGTATCTATTACTGTGCATATAACATTTATCTTTCAACAAGACTATCCATTCTTCAACTTCTAAATTGGGAATGATTAATCTATCACATTCTAATTATGAATATTAATGCAACATTAGTAATACTGATCATACTGATCATGCCAAATACAGACTTCAACAAAATAAATTGTACCTGTTTCACCAGTTGGACCACTTGGACCAGCGCCACCTCTTGGCCCAGATGGACCAGTTGGTCCAGATTCGCCTGCTTCTCCTCTAGGGCCTGAGGGGCCATCAGGTCCTCTTGGACCTGAAGGCCCTGTTGGTCCATCTGGTCCAGAAGGACCCTCTCCTCCAGTAGTTCCTTGAGATCCTTGTTCTCCCTTTTGTCCTCTAGGCCCAGATGGGCCATCTCCTCCGGAAGGTCCTGCAGGACCAGATGGGCCTGGTCTTCCAGATGGGCCAGTTGGACCTGGACCTCCATCAGGGCCTATTACGCCACCTGTTCCTTGTTCACCCTTTCCTCCTGTAGGTCCTCTTGGTCCTGTTGGACCAGATGGTCCTTCGGGTCCTGTCTCACCTCTTGGACCAGATGGACCTGGACCTCCAGAATCTCCTCTAGGCCCAGATGGTCCGTCAGGACCTGATGGTCCTGTAAACAAATTAAATCAAATGAAAACTTGAGAAATTCTTTTCAAAAAAATAATTTATGGCAACTACATTTTATGGAAAACAATGCTGTTGAACTAGCATTTTACCCCTAGCCATAAAAATCACATTCTGACTTAGGCTGAGCTGTGGTATGGTACATTTAATAGGCAATCTCATTTTATCAACAACAACAAAAATTGTTGGTGAGTTTTATACTTTTCTTGCTCTTACACACATGTCTACATCGAATTATTTGGAGATCTATACATTTCTATTGACCCATATTTTTTATTATTAAAAAAAAAAACAGTGAAAAAAAAAAAATCTTAGAAACTGGGATATCTTTTTCCCTTTTACAATATGACTATAGTCTGGAAGCCAGAGAATAAAATATGCAAAATATAAAAACAGCTGGCAGAGAATTTCCCTTTTCAGCAAATGTAACTATTGCTTGTTCACCCTACTGGCTAAGCTGTTTTAAAAAAAGTTGAGGGTTGATTCCCAGACTATAAAAAATAAAGTCGATTTAAATGTAAACTAAATTTCTTCCTTGTTAGGGCAAACTTAAGATATAGCCTAGGCTATATGTAAAATAATTATTCATAACTAGTGAATAAAGAACGTTTCTCACAATAACTTGAATTATTTGCACACAAAAATGTCTGCCTCTATTCACTTCTTTCTCAGTACACTGTGTCACGGTTTTTTATTTACTTAATGATTTCATACCACCAGCTGTCACTGTTCTTACCTGGAGATCCAGATGCACCCTGTTCTCCTCTTTCTCCTCTTGGGCCTGGGCCTCCATCAGGACCAGTAGCACCTGAAGGTCCTGTTATTCCATCTGGTCCTCTTGGTCCAGTTGGTCCGGATGGTCCTGGCCTGCCTGGTCCACCTGGAGCCCCTCTTTCACCAGATGGGCCTGAAGGCCCTGGTCTACCACTTGGTCCAGAAGGCCCTGTGGGTCCTGAAGGCCCTATTTCACCACTGGTACCTGGTTCTCCTCTATCTCCTCTCTCTCCCTTTGGTCCTCCAGGGCCAGTGGGTCCTGTAGGTCCAGTGGGTCCATCAGGACCCGGTTCACCTCTATTCCCACTAGGTCCAGGTCTTCCAGTTTCCCCAGTTTCTCCACGCTCACCTGTTTCACCCCTTGGTCCACTAGGACCAGCTGGTCCACTAGATCCTGTTGCCCCAACTGGGCCTGGTAAACCTCTTTCACCCGTGGGTCCCGATGGACCAGCAGGCCCAGTTTCTCCTCTTGTTCCTGAAGGGCCTCTTGGTCCTTGTCTACCTGGAGCACCATCTGGACCTCTTTCCCCTTGAGTCCCAGAGGGTCCTTGTGGCCCAGCGTCACCTCTATCACCAGGTCTTCCAGTGGGTCCAGAAGGTCCAGAAGGTCCAGTTTCCCCACGGGAACCAGCTGGTCCTGGAGAACCTGGTTGTCCTCTTTCCCCAGATGGTCCTGATGGTCCCGATGGTCCTGATGGTCCATCTGGTCCCCTCTCCCCTCTTGGGCCTGATGGACCAGTTGGTCCACTACTTCCTGGTTCTCCAGAGGGACCTGGTCTACCATCTTCACCTGCATATTACAAAATGATCTTTGAAAACCAATCCTTACCTTATTGAAATGATTATTAGGCCAATAACTACATAATAATGATTCTTGCTTACACCCCCCAACAAGGGTAGAAACAGTTAGTTGTTGTTGGGGTGGGGTTTCTTTTGTTTGTTGATTTACCCCTTTTTTGGGGGGGGGGGGGTGGAGGCGATGATGATTAAAGTCAAATAGAAGACACATCAAAATTCAGAAAATCACATATGAAATGACTCAGTCGTTTTTCTTAGGCTAGCTGTAGGGGTGTATATAACTATAAGACTTCATGAATTAAAAAACCCATGAAATTCAGAAAAAAACTTTTAAGGAATAATGTTATATTTATGTACTTTCAGCGCTTCCTTAAATACTTTTCTGTTAATAAATCATGTTTGATGACAGAGATATACATGTCTACACTCTAAAGCGAAAATTACCTAAGTCATTTAGAGATAATGATGAAAAAACGTTCAGTTTCTTTCTAAACACAGACAATCTACATATTTTAATATCAAAACTATTTAGAAGGACTATGTATACATAAGATAACATCACTACATGTATAATATATATAACAACAAGGGAGGTTTCCAACAGGGTTAGTAAGCTAAGCTGAAACAGAAAAATTGTTATTTCAAAATGACATGTTTGAATGGTATTTGATACATTACAGTAGTATTCATAATATTGAAAACATGTTTTTTTGGATACTAAAGGTTTTTTTCAAAGTTTTTTAATTAATGCAGTCTTAGCACCAACTGGAATTAATTTTAATAGTCTCTTGTTCTGTGGAAATATGAAAAAAATGCATTTTAAACATCTCTATAGGAATATAATATGGAAACTCTGGTCTGAAGAGGCTTCAATTGCCACTTAGAAGCAATTTCTCATCAAATTTCCCATGTTAAATTCCCAGAGAGATTTATAAATGATTCTATTCATATGTCCATACTTATGACACTAGCAAACAAATATTAACATTTCAACTAGTTGTAGAAAGGATAATTTTTACATTTCATGATTAAAAATCTTTTAAACATTTTTTTTGTATACCTTTATAGTACATGTACCAAAAATCCCTGGTTTTAACTATTATGAATACTAGTATACAAATGTCTATAATGTATTTGGATATTTTTAAATAATATAAAATGATGGGTAGCTGACTTACCAGTTGGTCCTCTTGGGCCAGATGGTCCATCTGGTCCGGAGGGTCCTGGTCCACCAGAAGGACCATCTGGACCAGATGGACCTCTTTCACCCCTAGGGCCAGAACCACCACTTGGTCCTGAAGGTCCTGGGCGTCCATCAGGCCCTTCTGGTCCTGAATCTCCTCTATCTCCACTAGGTCCTGATGGTCCTGGTCTCCCTGATTCTCCAGTTGGACCTCTGGGTCCGTCTGGGCCACTTGGGCCTGTAGGTCCACTTTCACCTGGTCGACCACTCTCTCCTGATTCTCCTCTATCTCCGTCAGGTCCTGTAGGGCCTGTTGGTCCTGAAGGTCCTGTGTCTCCGTCAGGACCAGGTCTTCCAGTACCTCCTATAATTCAAATATTGGTTAAGAAATTATAAAACAGTATAATATTACAAATTATTCTAAATACTATAGTTTAAAAAAAATATATTTTTTTGAAGGATTTATCTTCATAAAAGTTAACAAGGATCTTTGCAACTTTTAACATTGTCGATGTCATAGTTTTAGTGCTTTTTCAAAATATTGGCCATGATTAGACACACTTTTGAAATAATTTGAAACCTTTTTTTACATCAATGTTGTGAATGTTGTGAAGAGAGTTTCCAATTGATTCCAAAAGTGTGTCTAGCCATGGCCAGTTAATCTATAGTTTAATTATACCTTGACTTTTTTATTTCAATAATACTACCATTTTTTTTTTTCTTCATTTCTATTTGCTTCTGTAAATCTTTGTAGTTTAAACTTAATGATTGTATACTTTCATCAATCAATCAAACAAACAAAGTATTCAAACCTGGCTGTCCTGATGGTCCAGTAGGGCCTGATCCACCAGAGGGTCCACTTGGTCCTGTTGGACCAGTATCTCCTCTTGGGCCTGAAGGGCCAATTGAACCAGTAGATCCAGAATCACCCTTAGTTCCAGGATCCCCTCTTGGTCCTGACGGTCCATCTGGACCAGATGGGCCGGAGTCACCTCTTGGGCCTGATGGACCACTTGGACCAGGTGAGCCACTTGGACCAGTTTCACCTGATGGACCCCTTGGTCCTGGACCTCCTGATGGACCAGATGTTCCTGACGGCCCTGTTTCCCCTCTTGGTCCTGGTCTTCCATCTGGTCCTTCGGGGCCAGAGTCTCCAGTTGGCCCTGATGGTCCTTCAGATCCAGTAGCACCTGTACCACCAGATTGACCATCTGGTCCAGTTGGTCCGGTAGGTCCTGAAGGTCCAGAAGGACCAGTATCACCTCTGGGACCTGATTCTCCATCTGGTCCCCTAGGACCAGTTGGTCCATCTGGACCACCTTCACCTCTGGATCCAGAAGGTCCAGTGGGTCCTGATGGCCCACTTGGGCCACTTTCTCCTCTTGGACCAGTAGGTCCGGTTTCACCTCTTGGTCCACTTCCTCCAGTAGCTCCAGTTGCTCCTGGCCTCCCATCTGGTCCAGTTTCTCCTGATGGTCCTGATGGACCTGATGGTCCATCTGGTCCTGGATCTCCTCTTGGTCCTGATCCTCCATCTGGTCCCCTTGGTCCTGATGGTCCAGATGGTCCAGAAGGTCCTGATTCACCTCTTGGCCCTGATGAGCCATCTGGTCCAGGAGGTCCTGAAAGAAAGAAGTACAACTTTTTATATCCATGGCTTAAAACCATTCAGTAGTATTTAATTTGTATTTGTTTTATTTTGAAAGAACCTATAAGGCTTAAATGAATTTCACTTACCAGTCTCTCCAGATGTACCACTAGGTCCTGGTCTCCCGTCTGGTCCCCTTGGTCCTGTTGGACCTGAAGGTCCATCACCACCAGGTTCCCCACGATCTCCTGAAGTTCCTTTGGGACCAGCTTGTCCTGTTAAAGATACAGTCATAATGAAACTACAATGTAGTAGACTGTTACTTTTAACAAGTATTCAGCATATTTTAAAAAGGGTTTTTTATACTAAAGGTTTCACAAAAACATATTAGAGAAATGTTTTCATAAAATAGTTCTCTATTTCTAATTTTAATAAAAAGGTATATTCCAAAGCCTATAATATAGTGTTTGCTCGATTTTGTAATAATGTAGTTATACAAGGGAAAATAAATTTTGAATGTTTTTATCCCGTTCTATGTTTTGAATTGAATTGAATGATAAAGAAATTTACCTGTGCCACCAGGTGTGCCACTTGGACCTGTTGGTCCACTTGGTCCTGATGATCCTCTGGGGCCATCGGGTCCTGAGGGTCCTGTTGGGCCAGATGGTCCTGATGGGCCAGGTTGCCCAGTTGCACCTATAGAAATTAAAAGAAGAAAAGAATATGAATGTTTCATTATACAGAATACAAGAAGCAAAAAAGCCACTCAAATAGGTTAATTTTAGAATTATATGCAATTTTTTCTTGTTAACTACAACATCTTCAGGCAATTATTGCCTGAAGATGTTGTGATTAACAATGATCATTTGCAAATAAATTCAAAAATGAACCTATTCAGAGTAGCTATTTCAGCTAGTACTACTGGTATTATACAGAATACAATTATGACATTTTTTTAATTATTATATTATGATTTTATTGAATTGTTCATATCATTACATACCTGGTCTTCCATCTGGTCCAGAAGAACCTGTTGGTCCAGATGGTCCAGTTGTTCCAGATGGTCCTGTTTCTCCTCTATCACCTTTTTGACCCGATTCTCCTCTTGGGCCACCTGGACCTGTTGGCCCTGATGGTCCAGAGGGTCCAGATTCTCCTCTATCACCTCTTGGTCCATCTGGTCCAGAGGGTCCTGTTGGGCCAGAACCTCCTGATGGACCTGATGGCCCAGTTGAACCTGTTGCACCACCATCACCACGTGGTCCAGGATTTCCTGATGGACCAGTTGGCCCAGTTGGTCCAGTAGGTCCTGTGTCTCCTCTTGGTCCAGAGGGTCCGGATGGTCCTTTTTTAAGATAAAAAATATTTCAAATTTGATTGTAGTACTTTTACTTTTTAAAAAAAAACACCTCAAAAAGTTACCTTTTAGCTAAAGATATTTAATTCAATTTAATTTGAATATTTAGAGTAACATATCTTCCTTAACTTGTTTGCTATCAAACTGGACAATGTGTTCATATTCTATTGTTATTTTATTATGGATGGACTTACCTGGTCTTCCAGCATCTCCGGAATCTCCCCCTCTTCCTGTTTCACCTGATGGTCCAGTTCTTCCAGGGTCACCACCATTTCCTTTGCTACCTTTATCCCCATCTGGGCCTGACGGTCCAGTTGGACCTGTAGGTCCACTAGGACCACTGGTTCCTCTTGGACCAGAGGGTCCTCTTGGACCAGAGGGTCCAGATGATCCACTTGGTCCAGTTTCCCCTCTAGGACCAGGGTCTCCTCTATCTCCATCTAATCCTTTTGGACCACCTGGTCCTGTTGGTCCTCTAGGACCTGTGGGTCCAGTGGTTCCCCTTGGTCCTCCTGGTCCAGTAGGACCTCGTGGACCACCTGGTCCAGTTGGTCCTGATGGTCCAGGGTTTCCTGATGACCCCCTTGGTCCAGTTGGACCAGGTGGACCTGAAAATTATTAAAAGATTTATTTAAAATAAAATAAAATGATTTTCATAAAACTTTGACAAAATAGAAAAATACAAAGGGAAAAAATGCCCAGACTCGTAGTTTATATTCCAAACAATTCAATAATATATTGGGCTGTTTCATTGAATTCATCTCTATTTTCATAATGGTCATGGTTTAATAGGCACACTTTTTGAATCAATTCAGAATATTTTTTTAACAACACAGATATAAAAAGGTTTTTAATGGTCCATTGGATTTAAGAAATGTGTCTTATTATCTGTGGCTATTTAAAAAGATGTGCCATATACAAGCTAGAAGGAAAACTATTTCAAAATAAAACTAAATAGTCTTGACTAAGATGAGCACTCAGGATCATCAGGGAAATATATATTGTTCTTAGAAATATTTCTTTTTCAAGATGAAGTTGTCAAATTCTTGTCAAATTAATGTTTTTCATTCATGTGTATTGATAAAAAAAATGCCAACTCCCTGAAGAAATAGTATAGTCTACCTCCTTTGACTTATTCCGGTGAAAAATAACTAAAATTTTAACACAGGCCAGTAAGGAAAATTATGATAAATAATATTTTTGATTTTTGTATGATCAAAATAGGGTAACAGTAACACTAGGGCATATCAAGCTCAACCAAAAAAAATACATTAAAGGGGTGAGGTTCTACAATTATGCTGTACAAAATGGTGAGGTTTTAGGGGGGGGGGTATATCTAAAGGATTAAAAATTACTTTTTGGTGACTTTTTTATGTTGAATCAAGTATAGAGAATTTCGAGTAATATCAAATTGTGGCTAAGATTGTCCTAAAGCCAAAAATATATACTTTTATAGCATTCTTTTTTGTTAAAAAATATGATTTGGGCCATATGCTTGTGCATATTTTATAAAAAAGCAATTTGACCCAATTTACCACACAAAGCGAGTAAAAATGTGACTGTCAATGTGTAATTGTTTTGACAGAGGTTATATTTCATTTCTCACCTGTTTCAGAGGCAGGACCTGTGGCTCCTGTGGCTCCTTGTGCTCCTGTGGCACCTGTTGCTCCTGTGCTACCTCCTTCATTTCCTCCTTCTTCTGGGGGTGGGGCAGCTAATCAAAATTATGAACAAAGAAATATTAGCATTCACTCTCAATTGGTGTTGTTGTTTTCAACTTGGAGCCCAGTTATTTTGTTAATTTTTTTCTAATCTAATTTCAAAAGCCGGTGAAATATCGTTTCATCCAGAAACTGTCCGTCTTACGATAAATTAATTCTTTCATATCTATACATGAATAATATATTTAACTTTTGAATGGTCGAAAGTTTTTGATTACATTTCAGAAAGCTTTTGATTAATTCTTCAATTATTTGATACAATCAAGCAATCAATCAATCAATCAATCAATCAATCAATTAATCAATCAATCAATCAATCAATCAATAATCTTTTTATTTAATCACTAATTCACTCACTCAATCATTTATTCTTTCATTCAATTCTTTTATTCTCTCGTTCACCCAATTATTCATCACTGTTGTGGTGATGACTATGAAATATAGTCAAAATATTAGCATGTGTTAAACTTGAAAATAAATATCAAGCAAACATGATATTCAGAGTTTTTATTATTGTATATATTCTAAAGTTATCATTTGGCAAAGGATTTTGAAATACTTACTTTCCTGCCTTTCAGTGACAACTGATGCAGTTGATGTGGTCTGGACTCCAGCACAGATAAAACCAGCCATGGGATTCACCAAATTGTCAAGGCTAGAATACTCATTCACTTTGAAAACATAGTTCCTACTGGAAGCGATGCCTTCAAGCTCTGCGTCATTGATGTTGGATGTGATACCGACTGCCATCATGACTATACCATCATCAGACTTTGCTCTGTTAGCCTATTTTTGTTTAGGAAGTATAGAGTGGATACTTTTGGAATAGTTATTCATCAATTTCAAAAATAATAATCTCACAAATTCTCATCAGAACATAATATGTAACTGTACTTCAACATACACCCCTCCCGTCCCGTCACGTCCCAAGTCACATCAAGTCTCTCAAAGGATTATGAATGTGACTTCTAGTCGCACAAAGGATTATGACTCTGTCTTTAAGAAATTGCAAAATCTTTCTTTGAGAAATCGACCAATGTTAACTGGCCTAAAGTGGTTTAGAGGGTAATTAGCATAATTGCTTACCTCAGGGACTGTGTTTGATGCCTGGATAGAAGAGGCGCTATCAGTAATGACAATTCCAAGGTTGTACACACTGCTTCGGTCCCCTGCGTTGCCGACAAAAACTCGTGTTCTCATGTAGTTGATACCTGTGATAGAAGCAAAAACAATTATAATAACATGTTAGAATTCTGAAAAAAAGTTGTTTTTTACCTTTTAATTAATTTCGACCATATAGTTCTGTGGTCATCGTCAGACTGATGATATAAATTTGTAGGCCTATTTTGCAACACCAAGCTCCATCTGGTGGAATATAGGCTTATATCACCAGTCTGACGATGACAACAGAACTAGATGGTCAAATTTTATTACAAAGTAAAATTCATGTTTTAGTTTGATTAAAAAAAACTTTTTTCAGAATTCTATTCACCAAACTAATGAATTTATTCAATAACATGTTAGAATTCATAGTCTGGAAGGATG